>JAIPRK010000364.1:0-230822 GCA_025469195.1 Chaitophorus viminalis | reverse complement strand
TATCATTATTTAATTCAAATTGTTCGATATATATATATATATATATATATATATATATATATATATATATATATATTCATAATTGTGTATATCGTACAACAAGAGTTTGTGATTATCGCCCGGGTCTTTAAATGTGACGTCGTTTTACTACCTATGTGTATTATCCATTTTATTTTATTTTTTTGTGTATATACATATATATATATATATCGGCTTGTAATAAGCGACCGGCGACCAATGTCCAGACGTCTGAATATCTCGAGGCACCAGACCTCATATGTATATTGTATATGTTATTTCTTTTCTTCCGACTAACGCAGTCGCACCCCCGACGCCGGGCCGTCATTGTCGATCTTATCCGTTTTGGGCATCATCGTCGCCGTTTCCGATATATTCGCTGGGCGATACATCCTTGGCGTCAACCCTGGGTGCCATATCCGTCCGTCGTCGTCCTAGTCGCCACAAAATGTTTTGTTTTGCCACTAGACAATGTACGTTTTATGTCAAAAAAAAAAAAAAAACTTGTCTAAACTGCAAACGAATAGCCAATAATGTTGTTTACCGATCGTTTGGTTGAACTCTTTTACTTCTTTATTCTTTCAACTTTTCGAGAATTGTTATATACGTGCAACGTGCAACGTGCATTTAAAAGTATCATAATTGGTGTATAAGATATTGATTAGAACTGTGTATTTAGAACTGTTCGCCATTGAAAAATATAACATTATAATATAACATATAATATATACATATAATATACACTACGCGGTGTATACCTGTTCGATTTAAAACTGAGAAATGTATAGGACTATAGGACTAAATATTCGACTGCCACAATATGTAGGTACTTATTGAGTTATTTAAATTGTTTGGAGGTTACACTTGTAGTACGCGACCTACCTACTACGCAATGATTCAGTAGCCGGTGGCATATATGGAGTCAAACCATTTTACTGTTTATTTCAATTATTATTATCTCTAAGACTCTAACTATGTAATATTATATATTTATATACAATATGTTACTACAGTTTACAAATGACAGCAGAACCAAAATGTAACCCACTCTCGACAGTGAAAACCTAGTAAGATCATGTAGAAAACCTACTCTGCAGTGTCCTGACCTTATTAATTTGATTGTTTTGTAAAAATTATGGTTGGTGCTGTTTCATTGCTTTTCTGACATTTTAAATAATTTGAATTGTTCACAATTTCATAAGCTATAATATAACCTTGAAAAAAAACGAATAATTCCTCATCAAATAATTCCTTAAACTCGAAGGACTGTTATAGTATAATATTATAACTTGTAGGTAATTTATTTCGAAATTCATTTCAAATTTACAACTCCTCATGCATCACTAAGTCATTATAGCTATTAAATAAATCCATAACTAATTATGATATTGAATACCGTAATAATATTTTATAAATGATTGCAAAATTAATGTAGGCTCGAATTAATAAAAAATTTGTAAATTAATAATATGTTGTTTTTTTCAAGTTTCAACTAAGTTTACCTTGAACTGAATTCAATGGTATGGTAAATAATATATATAATATAAGATGAAAATAAATATTCTGATAGTACCTAGTTATTACATTTACTTTAATTATTAAAAAAATATTTATAATATATAATATATGTATGTTATAGTTCTTTGATTATGAAATATCATTTAATTATCAAATATATTCGTGAAAGAATTCAGCTTTCTGATAATTTGTAAGGAAAATCATGTTTGTCATTTTGTATATATTTACTTATGCACCAATAAATACTTGGTGTTAAAATACACATAATGAATAAAAACCTAGAACTGAGCCAACGCTGGCTGTTGAGTGTCGATATTTAAAAAATTGTAATTCCCCACAGTCGATTTTCGATATTATTATTATTATTATTATTATTATTATTATTATTATTATTATTATTATTATTATTATTATTATTATTATTATTACTTTTTATTATTATTAATATCATTTTTATCTCTATCAATCGGTTCGATAGCTATGTTATATTCTTTGTGTGTGGACACGTCTGGAATGTAAATTATATGTATTTGGACGCGAGCCGCATCGTCAATAATATGTATACAACCCTCCTTGACTCTCTCAATTTAATATAAATACACAGTATATTGTATTTATATATATATATATATATATATACTCAAGACTGCAGGAGATTTATATTGTGTGGCACATGGATCGATGGTTTGGTTAATATGCTTATGGAATATTGATAATCCTACATATATCTTTCTCTCTCGTCTATGTATGTATAGCTGCATGCACTAAACATAAATTTGCGTATAAATAAGAATCTCTGACGTGGTACGCGAGTCGTGACCATAACCGCAGAAAGTGAATATTAGAAACATCAGGTTGTGGTTAATTGAAAATACATACTTCAGTATGTAAAACGTAATTTCATAGTGCAATTATACACGGTTCGGCAGTTCGGCGTCTGTTGTTATACTTAAAGATAGAGGTACTAATACATTTATAATTTCGTTAAATTGTATAGACGTTTTAACAATTAATCGTCTGCCGCCGATTTGAAATCCAATATACGTATAAACAAACGATTTACCCCGAAAGTAGGACCATTAAAAACGAATCACCGACCAGAGGAGGTGAACTTCCCGGCCGCATGGGCGATGAGGGTATGGTGTACCAATACTATACCAATGTATACACACAGCCAGACGGTCATTAAAATGTTATATCCCGGTGACCGATTACACTGTCATTAAATTTCAACTAATGCGGAGTACAAATAGTGATAAAAAATAAAATAAAATAAACGTAGATGTCATGTTCACAAGTGACCGTGAACTCGAGAGCTATCAGAGGGCACGATAATAGTGTTCCACGACCGCGTGTAGGTATACGAGTATATTATTGTAATACCGTGGTGTCGGAACTCCCTCCGCAGCACACTTCCCGTCGGAGAAAAAGAGAAAAAACGTTTTAAATCAGCACCCGTGTTAAAATTGAAATTTATTCCGACTCACGCGAATACTTAATTCTAATCTAGTTGAGTAAACACGCACACGCGTTTTCTAATTCGTTCTGATGCCGTCGAATCGGCTGCACAACTCGTACTTGGAAGTTATTCTGTTAAAAATATCGCCGAACCGGTTCGGCTGCTGCGCGCGATAATAATATTTTAGGTACTCTCGTCTCGTGTATGTGTGTGTGTGTGTGTGTGTGTGTGTGTGTATGTGATCTAGGTTTGGTCAGAGCACATTTTTGCTGTTACTCGCACACGTCTTCGGCTTGAAACAAACGAAAAATCCACCGTGTAGCTCTGAGGTTAACGTTAAACACAGTCATTATGTAATGCGCGTATACTTTTGCCTATGCCTACTTTTCAGATAATCCCATTTCCGAAACGTATAATACACTACACACACATACACACACACACATACACACGGCGCGCGCGAGTAACAGATTATCCTATTTTGTACGGTGCGGTCATTATAACGTTTAACCACGGGAATTATTGCTGTGTACTGTAAAAAGCGGTTTATATAGTTGATGACGCGCGACGAATGTAATGGCTGAAACGGATTTAAATGAATAGAACTATAAAAACAATTAAAATGCCGCAAATTGTGAATACTTGCTTCGAAAACTGCTACTTTGCATAATAAACGCACTACGCACGCATACATAGGTTAGGTACTTATACAAATAGCCGCATTATTATTTAAAATATCTCTAACGATACCTACATAAAATCGTTTTATCTTCCATTTAGATTAGAAATATATTGGACTGCTACGGAACGAAGGTTATTGAGCTAGTTATTGGTTTTATTTACAATTTAGTTCGTTTTTTTAAATCGATTGCCCTCAGTTGACCGTTGACTCGCCCAGGAACAGAATATACATGCAGCACGCAGACCGTATATGCATTCATATAGATATAGTATAATATCTCACTAGTGGGAACGACCGTGGGTCCGGTGACCGTTCATTGTCTATCTTTTGTGTCGAAGGGACCAGATGAATCTTATAATATACGGGTGCTCTATTTTACTAAATATACGTATACAGTTAATATATGTATACATCGTTTCCGGCTATTGGGAAAATTGTTTTCGAAAACGACCTCCAAGTGAATTCTCAAGCCACTTAGAGTGTTTTAATCGTGCGGTGTTTATTTCCTGCGTGCGCGTATAGTTTGTTGGCAACAAATTACCGATATTTCAAAAACGCTTGATTAATATATAGAAGGGCTCGGGTGTTGTGCAACGGCAATTACATTATACAGTTATGATAAAATATTATGTATGTACGGTACTACGGTGCACACACACGCACACACATATGCACCTGCAGCTGTAGGTGGTCGCTCACGTACATTTATACATATGTGTGTAAATGTGTAATGTGTGTGAGTGTGACGAAAGACGATTTCGGTGCCTCGTAATAATACACTAGTGCTGTGTTGATATTTATTCAAGGGCAGTCGAGCGTATTACGCTGCGAAGATAAATCGAACGCGCGCACGACATCCAATACAAATACGTATGAGTACTATATATTCTTATAAACGGCGCGTTCCAAGACAATAACACATGAATTGTGGGCTAAGCCAAACGGTCTGTACCATAAAGCTCGATCTCGTCGACACACCGCACGGGAGAACAATATATATATATCGGCTATATTATATACGTATTATCGATTTCTTAATATAATTGAATACTTCATTACACGACTCCTACGTAAAGCGGCAGCGGTTGCAGTAGATAGGTATATTATATATTATAAGTATAGGATCTATAGTCGTATACAGCAGTCCACATTCCGCGTACGCACAGACGATAGGTATATATAAATATATATATGTGTGTGTGTGTGTGTGTGTAACTGTGCGAGTATAATATAATATTATAATATAGCAGGTAGCTTTAGTCATAGTTCCCTCCGCGAGTAGAGGTGCGCCTAGCCTCGCGCCGTAATATACGATGGGCCCCGAGCTACGACTCGCCACCGCCGCTGTACCTACACTCGTCTTCTCCAGAATAATTAAAAATTCGACCTGCCAGCCATCAAGGACGCGTATTTTAGCGATTAAACGCGTAACATGTACACATTTATAATACATACGAGATGTCCATCTGTATAATATATCTGTATAATGTAGAATAATGCTGTGGGCACGTGACGTGGATAAGTTATTAACCCACTGTCAGATTGGCAAAACAAATGATGTGTGCGTGGATTGGTGTTTATTCGCATATATATATACATAGCCTCATAGGTAGTGCTGTTATGGCGTCGCAATAATGTTCGTAAAATGTATTTAATTCGTTCGACAAATCACTGCTTATAGCAGTTAGCGCGCAGTTCTCCTACGTAATATATACATCCATCGGTCGATATCTGCCGGGGTCGCCATCACACCCGAACCCGACGACGACGACGACGAGTCTCATAAAACATTATGGCCGTCCCACTGCTGGTCGTATGTACAGCGACTACTATAATGCTAATTCCGATGCGCCCAAAAACCACCGTAATCTTATACGTAATAATATATGTATGTAAATATAGTATATTATAAAATCAATGATGGTATAATACGTTTTAGGTAGATACTCGGGCGTCGATAAATCGCAGATAGATATCTGCCCCGGGGGCGGGTACGGTGTTTGCTTAAGATTTTCGACTAGAATCGCACGCGGCTTTCGTTTCTCTCGTGTAGTCATGTGTAATTCCGCGGGAAATCCTAGGCATATAACAAAATATAAGCTATATGCATATATATTATAAATTATTATATTGTTTATATGTGCACGTATAGAAAATAGTATGCACATTTTTTTTATTCCATCTTTATATAATATTTGTATATACTTATACGATGGTTATCTCTCGTGCGCGTACATATAATAATATGCGACTTCCACTCGTTTATTACGTTTTGATTTGCCCGTCCTCGTCGTCTTCGTCGTGGTCATCGCATATTTGCATTGCATTGGAACCAGTAATCTTCGGAAACCCGTAATTATCGGCTCGACGTATACAGCATATTATACACTATCATATATTATATTGCATATGATATAGTATATACTGTATAATATATATTATACATGTACAAAAGTGAGAACGTAGGTTGTAGGCATATACGTACCTATGTTATAATATTGTGTGCGCGCGCGAGTTGGGAGGAAAAAATGATCACGGCCTAAGGGTTAACATTACAGGGCAATGCGCTAATAGATTCGGCTAATTCGTTTCAACTGTGAGATTATATACAATATATTAATAATATAATATTTTTCGTCGGTGCGGTTGTAGTTAAGTCGTTTTAGTCGGTCTCTAGTAGTCTTATAGTATGGCAGCATCAGCAGCACTGCATTACATAATTCTAGTGTATGTGTGTGTAACGTAAATACTTATATGGACCCGTAATATTCGGGCCAAGTTCATTGAGAACGCTATACGCGCAAGTTTCTTCTTGTATTTATTTCATGCACAGCACTGTGATACAAACATAATAATATATACATAACTATACATTTATTCTATGTAGTCATCATCGAGCACGCACAATATTATAATTTATTTGTTTTTTGTAAACAAAACGCCTTCGGTTTTACATTAAATTATAGAAAACGACGTATATTCGTTTTTTTGAATCATTGAACAATGTCTCCATTGTCATAATATATTATTATCATCATCATCCACGCACGATTTTATTCGTTTTACGCACTCAACAATATAATATAGGTATAGCTATTTTTTCCCATCGGGTTAATTGTTTGGCGCTCTTTTTATTGTTTACACAATACGATTATTTTATCCAAGTGTTTTTTTTTCTATGTAAGAAGTATCTTAACTCTATTTTTATATAGCTAGGCCGAGACTTTTTTCAAACAATTATATAACTGGAAAATATCATCGAGCCATCGAGGGATATAAACTATTTGAACAGATACATGTAATATATAGATATAATGGATAATATAATATTTCTGCTGCTGAGATTAAACGGTTAGCGAAGAACGTAACAATTATCAAATAAATTTATTACTGTGGAATATCTAATAATAGTGAACACTCAGCACTCTTATACATTAAACGTTATAGCTCATTGTGTTTTAACATCCTTCGGCCGGTATTTATGACTCGGTAATTTTGTTGGCAAACCGACGGTGTGCTTTTCGGTTTGTCGAACTCTACATAAAAAAGCGAAATAACAAATAAAGGCGGCACCGGTTTGCAAACAACTGATGATTATCTGCGCGTTGACTGTTTGAAGATAGTCAGTTAACTATAAAATAAATGTCTAACTAAATTGTAAAGTATCCGCACATAATATACACGTGTATACGTATAACATACATATATGTGTAAATTATAAATTATATGTAGTCTCATAACTCATAACATAATAATATGTGCATATGCATTTAGTATAATAATATACTTATGTATAAGTCCTAATGATTTAGTTTAGAATTTCGTCGATGACCGCAGCAAATACCGCTGTGACACAGGAAATTAGAAAATTAATTCCAACTTGTGTATAATACAACGGTAAGCAGTGCTCCTATATATTTTATATATATATAAGTACATAGGCGTAAGTTATACGATACTTATGGCGTAGGGTGAGGGAAGAACATTTAATGAAAAACCGTGTTCGCGTGCATATATATATATATAATACATTGTAAGTAATTCAATCCGACCCGCTAATATCATAACACTCTTGTTACAATAAAATATTTAGACATTACACATTAAGCAGTGCGCGGTACAAACAGTGTAAAATATCGCAACGCGTTACTCGTTTTTCGATATATCATGTTTAATATAAATACATAACGCATTATTACGTGTGTATACGATTACATCCGTTCGGTGTGCAGTGCGTTTCGGTCACGACCGATGACGGTGTGCCGCGCGCATATTATAATGCAAACATCTCGTATAAACGCACCGGTGTGTCGTCGGTCGGTGAGATTTACCGCCGAAAACGAGTGCATAATGCATATATTATTACTATTATGACGCGCGACTACCAGAATAGTGTAATTTTATAATAGAGCTGTGCGCGCACCGAAGTATTGGTACACTTATGTAGCAGCAGCAGCTGGACCAGGTGGCTGCGGTGCATTGGGCCGCGAGAAATTGAACCGTATTCTACATGGCCGTAGCGTGATTATCACACGGTAGGCGCGCTCAGTCCAATAACTGTACACGATTATTATTATTATTATTATCATCATCACCATCATCGTTGTCGTCGTCGTCGTCGTAATATTAGTAGTCTTACAGTCTCGTTCTTAAGTCGTTATTATTAACGGCAGGTCGCAATTACACGGTTTGTTTTGCATCATAACAGCATGTGTATGTGTGCAGTAAATGCGAATTGGAGGGAAGAGAAATAAAAAAAAAACCAAGACCCGCACCCGTTGTAACCAGCACCTGTAATAATAATATTATTACTTCAGTCGCGCGTTCCTAGTCCGCCTCCTCGCGAAAAATGGAAAAAAAATAATAATAACTAGATTGCTCTGCAGTGTCCGCCCGGGGGCTTCCTGTGCCGGGGCACGGTAGATATCCATGGAGGAGCCCCCGTGGTAATCGGTCAATTTTACGAGTTGCATAATAATAGATACGACGACGGACGAGGAGAGGAGACGGTGCGATGACGGTGTTTTTTATTATTACCATTACTTATTAATATTATTATTACTATTATTATATAACAAAGTGCGCAAACGGACGGTTTTCGCACATTCGTCTTGGTCGAGCGTGTGTGCGTGTGTGCGTGTATTTTAATGTGTGTGTGTGTGTGTGTGTGTGTGTGTGTGTGTGTGTGTTGTGTGTATAATATGCTCGAGCATACACAAAATCGTGTGTGGAAAAAAAGGCGTCGGATTACACGACGAAGACGCGACGACGAGCGTTTGCTAGCGCGGACTGATAGGTGGCGCTGATACCGAGGACGCGGCGCGGTACAACGAGGAAGCGGCTGGAGCGTTCTGGACTGCCGCCGCCCGGTCAGTTCAAGTTCGTGTGCCAATCGTTGTGGGTCGCTATACTGCGTGTGACGTTCGCCCGTAGTGTTACGTTTTCCCGACTGCGAATATTCTGTCGTACATTAATAGTGCTGTTGTTATTTAATTATTATTCAGTTATTATTGCTGTCGCACCGACCGATATGTTTGTTCATAATATTATATTGATCGTGTTACGCGTGTCGCAGTGATCGTGTGATATCAACTTGTAAACACGTTCGTCGACGATCATCATGCCTTTCGGATGGTTCTCTTAACGAGCTCGGTACGTTTTTCATCCTCGTATACATATTTTATCTATTAAAATAATAATCATAATACACGTTCGCGTACACTTGTAAAGTATTTTGATTTGATTTTCGTCCGTCGCGACTATACGTATTGACATGCACGATAAATCGCGTTGTTCACCGGTATAGGCCACGGTGTTCTAGCACATGGTCGTATCCGCCGGTAAGCATACCTATTAATATATTGTTGTTGTTATAATATACTTGTGAATTTATACGACTGTGCTCTCGTCGTCACGTTTTTCGGATTATGTGGGAACTGCATGTAAGGGAAATACCTGGAAGCCGATAAATACATAACATTTGTTCCCCCCTGTGACCCACCGCTACCGCGTTACTATTATAGAGAACCTTACCGCAGATCAATGGCCACTATTATTCACTAGGTAGAAGTAAAAATGTTTTCCGAATAACGCACGCGCCCCGAGCCATTCGTTCCTGGAACACATTATACCAGATTAATAGACCTGCCCGTAATTGACCGATTTTCAATGTCTATCGGCATTTCAATTTTAAACGTTTCAACCGTCCGTTATACGGTTACGTCGCGACGAATTACAACAAATGTGAAACCATCATTAACTATAACAATTAACAACGTACCTACCGCAGACAGCTGACCATCGCCGTATTCACATCTCGGGGATCGGACGTTAAGTTTGGGACAATATTTTATGTGTTTTTATCGAGGTTTGACCTAATCGCCGTTGTGTCTATGTCTGTTATTAATTATACTACGTCATATTAAACGGCTTGGAACGAAGGGGTACGGGCAACGGGTTCAGCTCTGAATGTTTTTTGGTTTTAGTTAAATTCCTCTTATCACATGAACCCTCGGATAAATAAATGCATAGGTACTTATTTAGTACGTGATTTGTGTGGCCATGCAATACCGACGTTATTTAAAATAAACTCGCATTTTTATATGAAAAATAAAAGAAATCCATCGTAACTCATAATATTATCTGTGTACTACACAGTCGTATGTAATTCGATATCTGACTCGAGTATTTTACTGGTTTTTTATTCAGTCGAACGCGATAATTTTCTTGGCCGTTTGGTGGGAGGGTCGACTGTGGCCTGAAATGGTATACGTGCCCCGTATACACATTTTATTATTATTATCGGAGGTAAACTAAAATATACATTTTAGGCCTTTTATTTTTCCAATTGATCCGAAGCACGTATATAGGTTTACGATAAACACTACCTACATAACTGTATAATGTTCCTACCAGAGAGTCATTTATTCTGACAGATTCCATATACTCGTTTTTAAAGGTCAAAAAAATAAACGCACACACATTGATGAGGGTTGTAGGACTAAGGAGATTAACCGTCATTTACCTTTGTTTATTTTATCTAGAAATAAATTTTCCAATATATAGGCACCTAGAAAAGAGGTAGGTACCTCCTCTTTTTTTCTTACTTAGATTGTTTTGGTGAACGTATAAATGATATACTGTCGAAATGATATATTTACGTATACGCAACTAAACCGTGATTATATTTGATAATCCAAAATTTGAAATACACTTCAAGGATATCGCGAACAAAATTAGTTTGTTCAATTTAAGAAGCATAATTATATGCTTACATAAGATTAAATTTAAAATATCTTATACTGTACACCAAATTATTCTAAAATATTACATTTTTATGAAATGGACTATCTTTTTGGTAAGTGATTTTATGTGTTCTGTAAATCTGCTTATACTCGTGAACTAAAAATCAGTCAAATTCTTACAGTCACACGATCATATGTTTCAAATAAAAACTTCCTGTTCGTATACATGTATGTGATAATACATGTGTTAAGATGCGTAGCTGCCGGCATGTAAAACCGGTACATGACAAGTATTTTGGCGATTAAATAAAATTGTGTTACATCATTTCCGACTCATAACTACGTTCGGCAATCGGCCGGTACCACTTTCCAGCAGAGTTCATTCAGAAAAGCCTAGGGCTACATTAAAAATGACATATTATTTATAATTTTGTTAATGAATGAATATCCGAAATTTCTACGGTTAGGTTATGGATACTGGAAATCTCCTAAATGAACATTTAACCTCGTCCCAGTGTCAGATGTTAGTGTACGATTTTGAAAAACAAGTGAAAGGAATTATTATTTTTGTCCGGTAATAATTAGTGCAACGTAAACAATAACACTCGTATTTTTAGTGAGATGACCGACGACTGTTACCAAATCTGCACACATGTTAAATTAATAACACGTGTTTTTTACGGATGTGCGTGTACAATATTTTCACTATACATACTGATTTAATCGTCCATGAAATGTCCAACTGACAATTGATTACATGTTTATGTTGTTATATATTACACACTTAACAAACAACCAACGAGTTGCGTAAATAATACATGTATATTTAACAAAATATCAATGTTTACCTACTCTGCTTTTGTAGCTCGTACAAGCACTAGCCTACAACTGCATAATATCAGTTTAGTATTTTTTTTTTTATAGTTTTACTTTTTTGGAAAATCCATTATAAATGGAAAAACCAAGAAAACTCTTTGATACTGTCAACAAAATATTTGTTTCCGAAAAGTTACTATTTCATTTTGAATATTTTAATGGGTAGCCCGTAGTAAATTTGCATAACAGGTCACGAGAAAATTTACTTCTGAAATTATATTTTACCGAACGGCCATCACCACGCAATTAATTTATTTTAATATAGACATGCATTGATTTTAATTTTTCAACATTTTCAAACAAGTTGTAATACAAGTAAATCAAGATGTCCAGAGAAATGTTAAAAAATATCCACGTGCGTTTTCTTCCATAACTATCAATTTATATAATTTGTATGATCTCGGGTGCGTCATCTATTCGAAGAAAAACGCTATAGTGCACATATATATGACGTCAATAACGACTGTTGAAGTCTCTACCGACCGGTTTAGATATAACCGCACTCATTGGAAAAACTGCATTGAAACGAAACGATAACTACAATTATAAACTTGGGTATGCCATTTTAAAAGTTACATGAATTATTGGGATTATAAAAATATACTAAAACTAAATAACATGTATGATGTACATGTTCAAAATGAAAATATTTTAGTAAATGTATTACAATACGTTTTAATATTTACTCAAATATGTACGTATGGGTAATACTTATTATTAAATTGTACTTCGAAAAACTGATGTAAAATGTGAAAACGTACTTACGATCATATTTCATAGGCTTATTTAGATTTACATTTATATACATGTACTATATTTATTATTTATATTTAAGTTTTTAACAATAACCTAATAACAATAATAATGAATGTAAATAGCATTATCGAATGAAAAGAAAAGTCAATTATGCATATGATTGATTTGCAATTGTAAAAATTCTTGGAAAATAGAAATATGCCCCATATGTCGTGCACCATTTATGTGCTGGAACGATGAATACATCGGAATTTTCTTTATTATAAATAGCAGCACACCTGCGACAATTATTCGGTACAACAATCCGTTGACGTAGAAAAATCATACAAAATATGAAAAAATGCCCTAAGATCACGTTTTATGGCTGAATAGACGAAATCAAATAGCTTTACTATACCGGGTTTTATAAACTCTTACAATATACATTTTTCAGCTATTTGTATTCTCTGTGTTTAACTTATTGTATAAAAATAAAAATTATTAGTATTATATTAGATCAAGGTACAAGTATTCTGTATAGGAAATAAAATAAATAGATATAGTCAGCCGAGTGTTCTTTACTATAGTCTATCTCGATTATATATACATAGAAATAATTCAGTATGTATTTATAGCATGTGTACATATCTATATAGATATATATTGGTAATATTCCCTTTTTAACTTGAAATTAAAACAATCCAAGCTGCAAATTTGATTCAAACCGTATGGGCTATTGTGAAATTGATTTCAACTACAACATAAGTACACCACGGACGAACAAACCGTAAATACAACTGTGGTTATAATGCCAATATACGCAGTCTGTTACAGTTGCTTATATAATAATTAAACAAATAGCCTGATCGGCGTTCGTTTTTATTACGTCGTCATGTTTCCTGTGTATTCCGTTTTTATTAAGGTATATATAGATGGGCTGGTCTTCGAACTATCCTCTTTCAACGTAAACCCTCTTTCGTTGCGCGCTTCGTTTTCCGGCTGAGAGTTCCGGACGACCGGCGATGACGACGTCCGGGGACCTGTAGAGAGCCCGGACACGCCCAGACACAAATTTTACGCTCCATTAACTTGGTGGCGGCAAACTATATACGATGATCGTCGTCATCGTAATAATAATAATAATAATATGTAATAATATATCGCTCGGGTGTGTGTGTGTGTGTGTGTGTGTGTGTGTACATGTGAGTGTGCATCATATCAACGACCTCGTTTGCTATTAAGGTGCGAGAGATGTGAGAACTGAAATCGAAAACCTATTGCGTAATTTAGACAGACTATACGGTTCGTATATAACACGGGAATAATTAACATCGAAAACGGCTTCGGGGTAAAAACGAACGCATCTATTGTTCAGGCGCAACGTGGGGGAGTTTTTTTCTCTCTCCAAAAGGGTATTGCGTAAATGGTAAATCCCTCTTAGTGCGTTGTTATCTGCGCAGCGACTGTGTGTGCTCACGTGGGACATTTTAACGAACCGACAACTCGCACTAAATCATAATAATACAGTATACCTACTGTATAATGTATTAAAAAAAATAAAAACATGAAAAAAATGTGTAGGTACATCATATACGATGACGTATAATGCAGTGTTTTCGTACCACATCATTATGATGATAATTTTTATTAGCTACACATTCTTAAAAAGTATTGTAAAATCTGATCTTATTGTGTATCAGTTCGTTTACATAATCAAAAAAATGTTGATAACGTTTTTTTTTTTTTCGTATAAAAAACATAATTATCTATACTTGTTTGTAGCGTTATGTGTGTATAAACATATTATAGTTGATCGGTCAAAGAAACGCCGCTGCCATACGGAGCGCGCGCGTGGTCCGTCGTATATTATACTCGGACGCTGCGTATACGAGATAAAAGTTGTTTGATCAATCGCGCTCCGACGAAATTGCGAAGCAAATTATTTGTTGTGCTTGGAGCGAATTACATTTTTCAAATCAAGCTCAATTATTATTTAACGCGCGCGTAGTATAATATGTATACGCGAGTACGCAGTGTGTAGTAGGTATATGTATAATATTATGACTTATGAGAAACGGCGTTATATAATACGACCGCTGCAATCGCGAAGCCTTCACCGAATATAATATACCCGTTTCATCCCTTTTATGATAAAGATTCCGATGCGTTGTGCAAGAATGACGAGGCGGTGGCGGAGACACAGCAACGACGACGTCTGGAGCGGTTCGATTTGGACCAGTTAGTGCTTTTGACGATCGTGATGACGGGTTTTTTTCCCCCTTGATTCGAAAACAAATGTTCGCGAGTGGTATATGATATCGCGTATATATTGCTATATGGAACGTGACTACAGCGTATGATGATGATGATGATGATGATCTCGCTGCAGCAGAATAGACGTTCCGGCGACAGGAAGTTTATAAAACCCCCCGCGCGCGCACGGGATTTATGCATTATGCTGCTGCTGCGTGAAGAGCTGCGCGCGAAAACGAAAACCCGACCGCCGGCCCTACGTATACTATACGTATTATAGTGGTGCACAGTATGGCAGTGTATTGTAGACGACGCGACGTTGCACGTTCCTTGTGCGCATTTTATAGTACTATACTACATCCGTTTTGCGTACATGGAAACGACTGGTTCCTTTTATGCTCCGGTGCAGTGATCTTATACATGCATACCCCATGCTCCGCGCACCACGCACACATTCACCGGACGGCCGGCCGACCGTACGCGTCCATGTCCTTTTTGCGTAAGGCGAACTGCAGTAATACGCTGCTACTGCTGCTGCTGCTGCTGCTGCTGCGTTGTAATTAACAGGAAACACGGGCGAACCGTCGCGAATAAGAGAAAAAAATAAACAGAGAATCGTAGAGAAACCACTACGCTATATATATACACGCGCGTAAAACAATATAGTACGCGAGTGTGTTGTATAATAATAATAATATAAGCGCGTTTTTAAAACGTTTGTCCGAGAGTACCTGTAAATTATAATATCGTACGGGTGGGTTTAATACCTATACGATATTGTATACGGCTCATGTTGACCTTGGAGGGTAAATCACGTATCCGAAATGTATATATATATATATATATATATGTGTATACACTATACGTGTAATTATTCGGGCTTACGGCCAGCAGGTGCCTAATAATAATAACAACAACAATAATCGCCGCCGCGCCGATACATGATGGGTAGGTGTATACAGGCATCCTTTCGTGCGAGCACGTCTGCCGAATAACAAAAAAAAAAATAAACACCACTGCTCAACTCTTCCCGATGCCGTCTGAATAATATTACGTTTGCACAGACGTTTTGAAGTTTTTATTCGTCAAACCATCGATTTATGACCGTTTACGAATATAACTATATAATATGGGTACGTAAAATTACACTACACGGCGCGCCGTTTGTTTTGAAAATGTAGATTTTTTTTATAAATTTTTCGTTTTAAAACCTCACAGCAGACATAAATATTATTTTTAGCTTTATACGTCTAAATTGCTTAATCGAAAATACCCTAAGGATAATATTATGAGCGGGACGCGCGGCAACGACTATATGCATTACTGCAGTTAATACATTTGAAAATATACTTGGATAATTTTTCCTATTATCCAGTATAATGTATTTCCGTTATTTAATTAATTTTTTTTTTAATTTTGGTGAAAAGTAATCGCCGTTTTTAATATTTATTCATACGCATAATGCACGTTTTATAGTATAAGGATTATGAAGTTTAACACTCGCTACAGGAGTTGGTAGTTGGCTTCAAGTATGTACATTGGTAGTTGGTATATATACGCTCTATAAGGACTGTGTTTCAAATGGGATTATTTGAAAACTCGAATAGGTAGGTGAAGTATAATGTATTAAACATTCAGTCATAATTATACCATTAGTATGTATAGCGTTCGTGTATATCTATATTAATAAATACCGGCAGGGTTCGAACCGAAAAACACCGACTGGATTTTAATGCGATAATATATTTTAAACACGGCATAGTCGTTTATATCGTTCTTTGCATATTTTTCACACACACGTATGGGTGTGTATGTGTGTTGTTAGATATAACCTATCGACGTTTACAGACAAAATCAATGGAATTTTTTTGTACGGAAAAAACCCCCGCATTTACTCATTCTCTGAAATAGTAAACCTTAATTTTACGACGTAAACACCGATTATTATTACGATACTATAATCATATGTGGAAAAATATCTGAGATCGAAACAAACGTGTCTGCTGCATCCGCTACGACTATACCTGCTCCGCGAGATGCGTGTGCACGCGACAATTATTATAACACGTTAAATACCATCATGTTATACACCTATGCGGTGTAATGCGTATATTATAATAATATACAGTTACCGGGTTACGGAGCGTCCGAATTAGTTCTCTATTCATAATAATATAGGAACGTATAATGGTGGTGTACCTATAGCTGCGGCGTACATGTGTTCACCGGGCGATATGTGTACAAGATCCGTAACAACACTACACAACGACGTTCATTAATTTACATGACGTAGAAATCCGCGCGCGTTTTCGACACATGTGACCCCGTTTATTATACTATATATATATATATATTATAATACATCGTTGCTGCAGATAGCCTCGTTTTTGCGCCGTGTCGATTTTTGGCATCATGTGTGCGTGTGTGTGTTTAAGTAACGGTGGTCACACGTCACCGTATAAGTTTAATAATATTATAATAATACATTCTAATGCGCCGAGCCGTGCATAAATATATAAACTACATAATAACACGGTTAATCGCTATTATGATAAAATTATACGTCGTCTTAATCGAGAGAGATGTTTTACCGTTTTCACATATACATATAATATGAACTCCAAACTCAGCCACTGCTCGACTTTGGACATCGTCGTCAACGATGACGATGATTATAATAACGCTCTAATAATAAACATAATATTGTATGGGTAGGTATATGGCGCATGGAATGCATTCCGCGAGAGTGCATCCCGTTGCGGAACGTCGTCGTCGCACCGTAAGCGTATTGCTCGCGAGCGGAAAAATCTTGACAGAACAAACTGGTTCGCGACCCACAGGTGTTTCGAGCGCGCCGCGTATCTATATATACCGCTGCTGGAAACCGTTATATATACCTTGGCGTATTTATAATATGCAAATATAGCGACCTTTCTGCGTACGTCATCCCCCGGCGGCCGTGGCTTCACGTGTAATGCATTTGATCGTATACTATATATACTACTACACGTCGGCGTTTTCGACAAAACATACGTTCAACATCCGTGACCGGGGTAAATTATATACGAAGCCAGTTTATCATCATCCTCGTGGTCGTCACCATCGTCAGTGTGTCTTGTTCCCCTCATCCTTTGATCCTCCACCGTACTCGTATTGTTTCTGAGTTCTGACTATATTATAATATTGTATTGAGTTCCGGTTTACCGGTCGCATACACATCACCGTCCAAGGAAACACCTACGCGCTTAATTACACCTCGCGACGGTGTTTATCCGATACAAAGTATTCAACGATAATGCTCGTATATTATATTATAGAGATTATCGTGTACACTATAAGGACATAACACGGCTGCGTGTACCGCGCAAACGGTAAATGGTTTTCGCTTTATATTATATCCGGCGCACCCCTATACTGCCATCCATCCCTTTATTCTCCTGCGTCACAATTAGCAACAGCGCGCATTTCGTACCATCGGGTTTTTACACATATAATATTATAATATAACATATAGTTACTACATTTACATAATATACGACTGCGTATTACGTATACTACTTGCATCTTGAGAATTTTAATTCGACACGTTTTCTTTTATGAACCTTATAAAATGTAATGCATGTAATAATAGGTTTCTACGTATGCGTATAATATATTATGTATCTATACGTGTATGAACCTTATACCCGATGATAAAACCGACGACGTTTGAACGTTAAAAATATGTCTTGCAAGTTTGCGCGGTTAAAACTTGGACGGTATTCAAATTTTTATCTTATATAAATACGAGACTTAAATGGTTTTATTTAAATTCACAATTATTATTTCTATTGTGAGTAGCTAAACGTTTTATTAAATATATATAGGCTCAGGAAAATAAACGAAATTATTGTAATAAAATAATTAATATTCTCAACCACTTTTTAGTGCTAAACTACAAGGTTCATACAGGCACGTTTAAAATATTCTGCGTGTATATCAAAATATTTCGTCGTAATTAATATTACTATTAAATGGACACTTTTCCTTATTTTTTCTACGCGTTAACAATTTTAATGACAAGCGATTATCATTAATGAATTTAATTAATGACATGTTCAAGTCGTTCAAAAGTGCTTTGATTTATGACGAAATGCGTATTTTTCTTTAAATATTATTAATCTATAAGACCCAGTATAATTATAGTGTAATTTAAAATATCACTTATCACATACCTATGTGTTTTCATCATATTATTAAGCTAAGAATTTTGTTGTAATAATAGTTGAATTTGTAATTTTTAGCTTTTATAAAATAGACAGTCCTGGATAAACATTCGATATCCACGACATCGTACCTAGTACCTATAGGTATATAACGCACAATATATTTATAAGTTAACAATTGAATGATGTTTATTAACGATCTCGTCATATTGTGTGTCGAATACAAGCATATTACCGAAGGTTAGATATTATAATCACCAAATTATATTGATATATTAAGCGTTCTGTCACGATGGGACGTCATCGCACTCTTATCACTTATCAAAAATGAGTTTACTATCAGCGTAACGAGATCGAATTATAGCTTCCAACTCTTCCGAAAACTACACATAAGTGTACATAAATGGTTTTTTTTTTATCCTTGTCGGAATGATGAAAGAAAACGTGCGCGTAAATAACAAAAGTGATGGTGTTTTTTTTTTTTTTAAATTTTATTTAATTTTACTTGTTCGCCATTTTTCTCCTACGAAATGCGTTAATTACAATAATTACGATCGGTTGTTTTTCCATACCAAGAAGGAGGGGAATCACCTTGAAAAATTACTAGAAATTTTGCGGCGTTGATTTCGCAAGAAAATATGTTTGAAAAAAAATTGTATACGTTCGTCGTATGACTCAAGGTCGAGCATATAATATGCAAGTACTTTATGTACGTACCTGCGTCCTACATATATATGTATGCGACGGCATTTCGCGCGGACTTAAACGTAAATCACGGTACCGAGATCTTATTGTGTGTGTGTGTGTGTGTGTGTGTGTGTGTGTGTGTGTGTATGTGTGAGTGTATGATGAGAGGGGAAAAAGAAGAGGTTATTTTGATGAGGAAACCCGCACCCTCCGGCAGTGCGTAAAAAAATGCCATATAATGCGATCGTTGCGAATACGTTTTTACTCATCGTGGACGACGGCACGCTATACATGCGGATGACAGAAAATTATTTCCTGAATACCACCGCGCAACGTGTATACGACACAAATAAGTAGTACGTCTTGTTCGATAACACAATGAGTGGCGAACTTAATGATATACGTATGCCCAAGTTGAAAATGTCCACATGCGTGTCGCGATCGTATAACGATAATAATAATAATAATAATAATAATAATAATAATATTGTTAATAAAATGTGTGTAAAATATAGCGCGGTCAAAATACTATACACTCGACGAGTGCACACGGCCGAAAGTGTTTTTCTAATCATTGTGCGCAGTTGCGCGTGTACGGGGGACAAGCCGCGGGTTAAACGAATATCGTCGGGCAGGATGTACCCAGGGACCGTATGTTTGCGAGATATATAGTGTCACGTTTCCGTCTGTCTCGCTCACTCAATCTCTCGCCTACGGGGGTCCCAGCAGGAAACTCGTCGGATATATCGTGTTACCGTGTATTTATACCTATACGTATGTGTGTGCGTGTTTGAGGTACCTATTCGAGTTGTACATACTGTAAGTATCTTGCAGATTTCCGAGAATATACATTATGCGAGAATTTCGACAGGTTTTCGGGTATATTATAATATGTATTCGTTATGATATCACACGTCGAATCCCCGTCGACGAAGGGTCATAATATCGTTATACATGTTCCCGGTTCGGACCTGTAACTATACAACGCTTATATTATATTATTATTATTATTATTATTATTATTATTATTATTATTATTATTATTATTACAGTGCATTCGCGACTATAACCGTGTAAAATACCCATGCTGATCAGATTATTTAACTTTTTTACTCTTACACGTCATGATATTCACCACCAGATCATATACATATATGTAGTTACATTTGTAAACTTTGGTGCAACCCCTGTTGGTTATATGTCCTTACAGTTTCTATATAGTGCTATATTATATACTCGTAATACATTATTAGCTGCCGGCCAATTAAACAAATGTTTAACATCGATATGGTGTATTGCGTATATTCCAGCGTTTTATTCTTCAGCTTCACCCCTCGCTTCACGGGTTGAACTAAAACTCTAGTATGATAGATGTAAAAACGCCCATCTCTATGAACATCAGTATATAACGATACGAGACATCTAGTATAGGTGAGCTGTAATAACCGAACAACGTCTGGTAAAATCTTATACTCGTCGGTCAGTGCAACGACACAACTACGGATGTATGTAGGTATATATATGTATATGTTATATGTATATTTATGTTTATGATATATTTCATATTCAAACGTTTTGTGTTTTTATACCCATGTGTACCACTGATGTTAAATAATATGCGAAGTAGGCAAACATCATCCGTCTAATCGTATATTATATATGAATTGCGTTTATTGTATTGTGTTAGAATTATTCGCGCATGTGCACATAGTAGTACGAAGCAGATTTATTACGCGTAGGTAATAATAAATAATATATTATATATACGTGAGAATGCGGTATGCGCGTATTTTATATTATATACAGTCGGTGCCATGCACGTGTATTATGTTATATTGTATAGAGGAGCTGTGCAGCGTGAAGATAACAACATATCTGCAGTGATTTATCAACGAAAAAATTATAAAATACTATCCATATTATTATAATAGTAACGCATAATAAATAACACGTGGCCAATCTATAGGCGCGCAGCAACCTCACCGGTATAATTATTATTCCTGTTCTGAAACGTGCGAATAACGATATAAAATATATCCGTCGCCGTTTTTCATTTAAATCTCTCGCGCGTATCGTCGTTTCCCGTATATCTAGACGACCGCTCGATTAACTGCACGCGGTGTATCTAATATTATGAAGGTAAATCCTTATATTCCAATATAGTCCATATATTCTTAAATTCAGCAACCAACGTATATAGTGGCTTGTCCAGCTGGTTAGCATAAATTCATAGAAATTTAGGAACGCTGTAGTTATGCCTCATGAAATGGGGAATGAGAGTATAGACATTGTTACTGTATGGTACAAACTGATATTTGCAGTAAATAAGAAACGCTCATTTCGACGTGAATCATTCTGTTTACAATTTAATCATCTTTGTTTGCGTTTACAAATCATCCATCTGGAAAATATTTGTTTTCTGATAGAGCAATCAGTTTGAACAGCACTTCCCCTCCAACAGCTTGATAATCATCAGCTTATAATTGGAAAAGATAAAATCAATTACGGATGACTAATCCGGGGTTGAATTTATTGGAACACATAAGAAACATTATATTATATTCTACTGCGACTCGACGTGGTCGTATCGTCTTGCGATTCACGGTCGATTGCTGTGAGTCCTCCGACAATTACACAATAACGTCATATGTTAACATAATATACTAACAAGTAACAATATTACACAAAGGTCATATTATTCGTCTTATATTCATGTTCGGTTTCCCGTCTGATTTTCAGGTACAGAGACTGTCCCAATACGAATCGTATTTTCAAAGTTTGTTGGACGAGACCAGACCGGAACATGGAAGAGGCGCCGAGTACCACGATTTGTGTATGGCGGCCAGCGCTGTCAAACAAGTGAGTCTCTTTATTACTACTATTATTATTATTTTATTCAAATATTGTTATTATTTTCTCTGTATAATATTTCTCTATTCATTCAAACGTCCTCCACCACGCGGTGATCCGTAGGCGTATAATCTTGACGTTTGCGTCGGGTCCACGCCATCGTTGCCGCCAATGACTTCGGCGTGCCGATAACATAGTAACATACACATTCAGCGGTTATTGTCCATGCTGCGCGGTGTGTGTGAGTGTGTGTGTGTGTGTGTGTGTGTGTGTGTGTGTGTGTGTGTGTGTGTGTGTAAGAGGAGACCCACTTTCTTCGGTCACCACCGCCACCGCACTACAAAGAAGCATATCACTTTTTCTCTCGCCTACTATAAAAATATCGTTTTCGATCGAATATAATAGCGTCTCATTGTGCGGACCTTTGAACCGATACGCGCGCGCGTTTCTTTGATAAAAACGACCCACTTGTATTATATTTATTATTATTATTATTATTTCAATTTTTTTTTCTTTTTCGATATCCACCACAATGGGAGCTGTCTCTCGTTCGAAACGGATCTGCTGCGGTACGCGATATTTTTATAATATATGCGTGTATACATATCATCGTTTATTCCTTAAAATCTCCATTGATGAAGCCACAACGCGTATATATATTATAGTATGTGTACGCGCGCGTGCGCATTGTGTACATGCCCGCACGGTATATATGCATCATTATTATTATTATTATTAAATGCGGTTCGCCCGTCTCGCAATTGCTCCAATTTAAACAATATAATACAATATAATATATAACATGTACATAATTAATAATCATTAAAACACCGCGCGTTGCGTACACGCATAATATACGCGACTTTATATAGGTGTGAATGACACCAACGGCCGCTGTAGCCAAAACCACACCCAAAACCGATACGATAAATCGCGTATACGATACACCGGCAACGCGTGCGCATACGTATTATACTGCAAAAGTGTGAATATAATATGTACAGTAGGTAACGGATTCGTACGGGGGCTAAATGTGCCAAGGAGAGACACCTCACCGGTCCCGCGAAATGGGATATAGAATGACCATATTGGTCTCGTGCGACCGCGCGCCCATGTTTCGCCCGGCACTCGGCCATATATTTTATATCGGCGAAGAGGCGTTGAGATTTGAGATACATGCACAGCGCGGAATAAACATCACGGATATTCGTACAGCTACGGAGCATATTATATTTCGATGAATTAGTTCGCTTTTCAGCAAACGATTCTCTTTCACCGCACTGAAAGTCACTGAAGCTGCAGTTTATTGCACTGGCGTGTGCCGTTCGATTATAAGAAATCGATTCGTTTGTGTGTTTTAGCGTTTTAGTGCGCTATATGTATGTACCGCCATCGACGACGGTGTACAATACTTCTGTTCGGATTACAGAGCGTTTTAATTACCATTTATTATATTATGATAGCTATTATTGTCATCGTGACGTATAGGTCATCAAATTTGCGTTATTTTATGTATTCAATTTCAAAGTATTAATGTACTATACACATACTCAGTACACACACTGGCACCGCGCGAGACGCATCCGATATTGATACGGCAAAATTGTCAAGAAAACGCCACAAGGCAAATATGCATAATCCGCGTAATATTGCCAATATTATGTTACTCTCGAGTTCAGTGTACATATTATTTTATATATATATACACAAATCATTAGTGTATAATGCGTATGCGCGTGTTATTATAATCTTCATAATATATCTCTTTACGTGCGTATAATATCTGTGACAAGCGATATTAATATCTCGGCTTGCGTTTGTCATGTACACTGATACTTAACATTTGCATACAATGAATTATATCACAGCACTCAGGTGTATATATACATATTATAATTTAATGTGCATCTATATATATAATGTCGTAGCAATAAAACAGATGTTGTGTTCACATTTTTTTAAGCTCTAAACGAAAATGTTCCATTGCTGTGAGCATATACCTATACCTACGTTACGTTTAAAGTGCTGCATCACATAATATGTACGGCGTGAATGAAATAATGCATCCACTCCGCGATGTGTTTCGGCTAGCTGTGTCTGTTGGCTTTTAATTAACTTGAAAACATGGCAAACCCATTGTAACCGCGCGGACAGTTTAATAACCGTATAGTTACGCCTTTGAATCAGTTTAATAACATTTGTATATATAGCCATCTAGGTACTTATGAAAGTTAGCTCCCGGCAAACCTGCATATAACGCGCGACCTGCATGTATGACTATCGCGATACAATGTATTTTATTAATTTCCCTTCTAATTAAATTCATATTGAAAAAAAAAAACGATTCGTCATTGTTTACATTGTAAATCAAATATCCTGTTTCGAATAAAAAAAAAAAAAACACTTATTTTGTAGAAGAAATATGTTTTAATTATTAATAATATGTATTTTGTGTTACGCAGACAATAAAACGTGTTCACGAGCAAAGCGACTTAGAACGAATTCAAGATGTGTTTCCCAACGATTTTCTCAAACTTTACGACAAAGAAGCCCTCACTATGGTAAACACATGCCACCTTGCGTATAATAAATTGTGCATAAACTACAACAGTCAAAATAAGATACACTATAATAATATTACACACAAATAAATATATAAATACATATCGAATGTGCATATAATATAGGTATTATATTCATTAGAATAGAACAATGACAATTAGCAAGTTTGTATTGAAAACTTAAATTAGACCTCATTAGTATTAACCAATTTTTGTTGTGTAATAAGATTTTTTTATACCATCAAAATACGAGTATATATTATAACTGTGTGTAGTTTATGCTAGGAAGTATATTTTTATCTACTAACATTATCTAAAACACTTGATTCGTTTGAGAAAGAAACAAAGTATATAATATTGTTCTTCAAAATATTTACAATTTTTTTCCTTGTTTAGAAGATGAAAGGATTAATCCGGAAGAGAGGAGGAACCGGCACTGCCGCGTTGAGAAGAGCCCTGTCATCAAAATCTCTGCGGTCGGAATCGCCTCCTTCGACTCCCAACAAAACCCGAAATGAGAGCCCAAGGAAGTTCATAATGGAAACTCCTGTCCAATTCGTTAATGTAAATAATTATAATAATTTTTTACGAAACAAAAACGTTGTATAGTTATATTATAGTATAAATATATAACGTTCTCTCGTTATAGGGTGTGCACTGTCAAGAACGCCATTTGTTTTTGTTCGACGATCTGTTGCTGGTGGCCAAAGCGAAATCCGGTAGTAACTTTAAACTTAAGGACAAGGTCAGAATATCGGAAATTTGGCTCAACGAATCGCCTGCGGTGATCGACGAAGTGGCTGAAATTCCCAAGTCTTCGGACACGTCTTTCGTTATCGGATGGCCGACTACCAACTACGTCGCCGTGTTCAGGTTAGTGCTTACTCATACTTCACGTAAGGCCGTCAGATGATGTCCACAATTTGTTTACTGTTGTGTATACTTGGGATGTGGTCCCTCAGCGGGGTACGCACTTGGGTCTTATCATTAGTGGCAAGAGGTTCTTTGAACCGACCACATATTGTACAACAACGATCCAAAATATATATACATAATATAGGTACATATTATAATCTTTTCTATAAGTGCACGTTGATGTATAATAGTCATAACAATAATAATAATAATATGCTCATCACCAGAACTCACTGGGACAAACGGTATTGTATATCGGAAAAGGAGGTTCACTAACGGTACATATTTTATATAGTAAAGCGTATAGACGTATAGGTTGTCGGCATAAACGCAGCTCTTAATTAGACAAAAAAACGGCCTATTGTTACCCATAGGTATATAACAACTATATATATGCCTACGATCATTATACGATGAACAATAATTGTTATTATTAAATTGTGTATGGGTCACAATGACGTCATGAAAAAAAAAAAATATCAAGTACCTACCTTTAATACACGTATAGTATGCTCTGGTATAATATTGTAATTTTTTAGTTTATTATAATAAATTCAAATTTACGGTGTTATAAGTAACTAATAATTACATAAATGTGTCTTTTAATTCTTAAGATTATTTCACGTTTTGATAATATATTAGTTTATATTCAAAGTGGTCACGTAGATAATATGAAAATACAATAACACATTATTAAGCAATACACAAAACACGACGTAATAGTTTTTCCTAAAATTTATCCATACCGATTAGTTAATTAGGAACCAAGTTATTTGATGTTTGAGCCCTATATCTATACAATATGATGACGGCTGTCGTTACGCTGTACTGCTTATGCTAAATGTATAAATAAATAATATAAATTATAAATAAGCAAAATTGTTTTTTGTTCTTAAACGTTAAGTCTTCTCATATAGCGTAAACTTGAATAAGTCGACAACAATAAAATTGGCTCATAATATTTAACAAGTGTACTGTTTGTTTTTTTTTTTCGCGTTTCTTATGCTTAGGTCGCCCTTGACGATCTGTGGAAATAATTGTAATGATAATTGTGTGAAATTCTCACCGGGAGTATATTATGGTTTTCAGCAAAATGATGTATGGTTATATAATATATAAATATAAACGCTTTGAAAATGATATCTACTTTCGTGTAGGTACATTTTTTAATAGTTCAAAAATAAGAGAAACTGAATCAAAACAATCGTTGTACTTGTGATTTATAAAATAAAAAATACTTCCATCATGTAGTACTTATATATACGTATACTTACAATCTACTAGTATAAGCTTGACATTTACCTACACAAATATGTATATACATTATACATGATCTAGACATAAATAATGCATTACATATATATATATATATATATATATATATAGGTAATATTAGTGTTCATGGGTGCGCCGACGCATTGATAAGCTTGTAGTTTACTCTTATCTGGGCTCTGTATCATTGTAAATTAAAGCAAAAAAACGTACCGGACCGTGAGAAATCGATAACGACGTTGTCGATACGATACAGAAATAAAATGACGGTTACTCGAACTAGTTAAAAACGGTCATTTGTCACTATAGTATAAGTCGCCCGAGCTAATCGGCTCCGATCTACGTGTGACGCGTTTATATTATAATAAAAATGTTGTATAGTGTGGTACACCCGAGACAAGACCGGTTAATGCAGATATTTGGCGAAGTCTGAAACCAAGAATCGTTTATATATTTTGATGTAAAT
Organism: Chaitophorus viminalis; assembly: GCA_025469195.1. Taxonomy (NCBI): domain Eukaryota; kingdom Metazoa; phylum Arthropoda; class Insecta; order Hemiptera; family Aphididae; genus Chaitophorus; species Chaitophorus viminalis. The sequence continues at coordinate 203,081 of JAIPRK010000364.1, read as the reverse complement.
ATACATTCATATAGCATATAATTCGATGAAATTTATCATTTCATGTATAAGTATAATGTATTTACTCCAGGAGGAGATTATACATGAGTATAGGTTTGCACAGATCAATAAATAAATAAATTAAAAGTTCTGTATTCATAAATCATCCGTGTTCCGTACCTAAGTAGGTTATATATACACGTATAATATTAATCCATTGCTCAATCTAAATTTATTAAATAATCAGTATTACGATTAAATTTTATTCTCCTTATAAGGTTATATAATATACTTATAATTTGGTATATAATTTGAGATATATATGTATATTAATAACGATTAAATGAATAGTCTGGATATTAATTTTTTAATAAATGTTTTTTTGAACTATCGAAAACATTATTCCGATAGTGCCCCTCTTATTTTTATCTATTTGTTTTCGTATTCGTGCATTGTTTACTCATACAGTATCAGTAGCTATACAGGTAGTTTAAACGTTCAGTCTTCAGAATGTGATTAAAGATGTTAGACGTGTTCGTGTTATAAGAACTGTTATAAATGTCAAGTTATAATTTTGTGCAAAAAATATGACAAGACCTCATTTAACTGGTCAATTGTTTTACACGTATAAGATTAATATGATCTTTAAGTATATAAATAAGTTTTTGGCGGTTTTCGGTTTTAATTTGGGATATAATAAAAAACTTCGCGTCAAACTTTTACCACCCGGTGTGGAAAATGGTTGGAATAATAACGGTAGTTTTAAATATAAGAATCGAGGTGGAGAAAGTTATTCGTAAGTAATTTTTATTTTCCCTTAAATAATATTAACAATATTGTTAAAAATATAATTGACAAGCTGTTATGTTATGCTTCGCCGCAAAAACTATAAATAAATATTAAAAATTAACAAGTTATAAAATATGAATATTCGTCAATAGGTGTTATAAATATACTATACCTTTGTTTGCTCTTTTTGTAAACATACATAAATTATATTTTGATTGTAATAATTGAATTATGTCGTAACAATTTAACTGCATACCAATATGAAAAAAAAGTGAAATAGTTTTCGATAAAATTATTCATACGCATTCATATTATTCTTCGTTTTAATTAGTTGCTAAATTTATTTGATACAAAAATTTACATTTTTATACGTAACTAAAAAAATTCCTTCCAATTTTACGCTAACTCGTGATATTTATTATTATTTATATCAATTATCAGTAAGTACTAAGTTGATGTCGATTTACTTACCTGGTAATATAAAAAGTTTCCATTAGGTTAATTATGTATATTTTTTTTTTTCAAGAACATATTTTTTCAGGTCTAACTGTACAATAAAAAAATAAAAATAAAAATATACTAGTTATACCTACGCGTGGTAAAATCGAATCTTTCATGGTCTAAAGACATAAAATTAATTTATAATCTCGTACATTTTTGTGTTTTTTATCTGAAAAAATGCTAGATGCTTATGTGGCATTTTTTGATATTGCAATAAACAACATATTATTATAATAAACGCCTGGCGCCTATATGGACTATATACCTGGAACACTTCGACTGTTTATCGAGTATACGGATTAACATTATAAGTATTTATCTCAAAATACAATATTAAATACTATATAATAATATAATACTAAAACTTGCTCTCGCGTCAAGTGAATCGTTTGTACCTATATTATGTTAATCATGGATCGTTGTTACTTGTTGTACCTAAACGTTATTATCCTCACCAATGACTCGTTTCATCCGATATTGATAAATAATATTATTAATAATACCTAATAATATGTATCATGTATTTTTATGTGCAGCACACAAGCCACCAGAAATTTGTGGTGGTCGAAACTAACGGAAGAATCTCAAGAAGAAATCCGCAAAGAACCTCCGACGACCAACGTTCAAGTATTTTACCAAGATCTCACCACTGGTATAGAATACGTGAGTAGTTCATATAAAATAATAGTGTTACGTTATGTGCGCAATGTTAGGCTATCAGGATTTATTCTCCTAGGGTGTGCAGTAACGGAGACGTAAGAGATTCATTAAATTACCCCTCGATTTGGCGATGGAGAACACAGCGCGAGCATTTGTGTAAACATCATATTGTGTGTATAGGCTAATAATATCACCGTGCAGTATCACTTTGAATAACGCTACAATAGTTATATATACACAATATGGATTAAACATTGTGGTGTATTATCTTGTACCTATTTTAATTATAATCACAGCAGTTCGGAACGCATTTTTGGCCATACAGACCACTACCATACTCGTCCATACCCGAATCGAGACCAAGTGATTGGTGTACAGAATTCAATAAACGAAAAAAAAAAAAATCGTCATTCACGGATATCGTGTTAACTCGACTCCCTTTCTGTATATAATGCGTATTTTCTATCGCTACATAATAAATTATGTTGTTCTCCGGATTTGTTTCTTTTACGTGGTCGGGGGGAGTCGCGGTGTCTCCATGTAAACGGTTTTGCCTTATTATTTCATTTCTAATTTGTTACATTCGTATCGTTGTTGCAGTGCAAGACGTTTGCCATCGGACCGGACGAGAGTGCCAGAGACTGTGTTAAAATCGCTTTGGACCACTTGGAAATGAGGGACGCGGATCCGAGACAGTATCAGTTGTGGGCCAAAACGCCACGGGAAGAGCCGCCCTACCCGTTGTTCGGTCACGAGAAACCGTATTCCGTCAAGTTGAGCTGTCTGCGGGACGGGATCAGCGCAGAAGAAGGGTTCGACCTGGACCATTGCAACAATGTGCACGACAACCCGTTGGCCAGATGTCATTTCATTTTGAGGTACGTCGTTGTCGTCGGATTATTATGTTTTAATGTCAAACAAAAGAAAACCTGCCAATTGTTATAATTATTATTACTATTATTATTTGGGAATTATTATAAATATCGTTGTTCCGTGCCAGTTACCACCCATCTGTTATCATCTAATTACCATCCATCTTTATTATATTTTTATGTTTACCTGTGCCTTGTGATTATTAATTTATCATCACGGTAGATTACAAAACACAAGAAATTCCTGAATTTTAAAAATAAACATTAAATTTATATAGTTGCACAGGCACCTCTTATCAGATTTTCCCTTGCGACTAAATAATATATCGTATATTGTGGACCGCGGTGATCGCCGCACAAAGTTCACTGCACAATAGTGCACAGTTCTACGCACGTGGCCTTTGTATTTTGTTCAAACAATTTCGTATGCCCCGGTGTGTATGTGGCTAATGTGTGTTTGCATGGTTTTTCGACGAGCAACGTCCGTTTTTTCATTTCTTTATTTTAGTTTTGTTTTATGTGACATAATATTTTTATGGTAAAGTCAATGATAAAACGATGTTAATGATCTGTACTCAACGCAGGTGATAATTATTGTTTTCATTTTTATTTTTATTTTATTATAATCGACCATGTATACCAATAATTATTAACATTCGATAAGTCGATGACTGTTTACTTTACCGATCAGGGCTAAGGTCTAAAAAAACGATGCGTTTGTTAGTGGTCTGGTCGCGGTTAGTTTTGTTATTAAAAATAATATCTCCTACAAACCCGAGAGAAAAAACCATACTGTACGAGAACAAAGAATTGTATGGTTTAATAATATTGATTTTTTTTCTTTAACGTTACAATTGTTACTGTTTTCAGGAGTGTCAAAGCCCAAGAGAATGAAACAAATAAAAAGACCCCGAAAAAGTCTTCGGGCCGTATGAAAATCGGACAAGTGTTCAAGAAAACTCCAACCAAAGAAAATGGAGGAAATCTATTCGGTGTGCCACTAAATCGAATTTGTGACGGCGAAAACCTTCCCAAGCCAGTTATGGTTAGTATAATTTTATTTTATTCAATTTTACCAATCCATCACGTGGCGCACTTTCGAAACATATTCTTTTCGAGTGTTCGGTGCTCGTATAAAAATGTAACCTAATTTAATTATATATGAGACGTTATATAATGTCATATTTCTCACGCTGAATGTAAAATATATAACCATTAATAATTAATACGTTATATAAATAAGTTGACCATGGTCCACGATATTATTCTTGAACGAAACGTGTTTTGTTTTATGTTATTATTTTGAACAAATTGTGTACCTTTATGGATGTAAAGTTTAAATCTGGTACTAGTGATGAGCAGACTCTTAATAGGTACTATAGTCGCAGCTTGTATTGGCAATTAAAAATCAATGAATTTAGAGTTTTATATTTTTTTTATAATTTAAGTATATTTATATGTTCGAAACAGAACATGTAAAATGATTATTTTTCATATAAAACATCATTATTGGTGCTTAAATAAACATTTCATATAATATCATTATTCTTTTTTTTTTCTACTCTTTAAATATTATCGAAATTATTATTAATACAGTATTGTTTGCCGACTTTAATAACATTAAATAATGAGGCAACATTATCATCACATTTATATCTTTATTTATCGACTATTGCATTTTTATCAACAAAGAAATAATGTAAAGAAGTTATTATTATAAACAGCAGTATAATACAATATGATTCCATTTCCATAATATGACCATATAATAAGCGTCTGTGTGCATTGACTCTGGCTAAATGTTAATTTAATTATACTATTCGATCAACATGTCAGTTTCGACTCTCGAGATACGTGCGTGTAATCGTTAATAGCTATTTAATAGGTATTAGCATCTGATCAAATATTTTATGTTATCGTACGCGCACATATAATTATTACCTGCTTTTAAGTTTTATCGAAACGTTCAGATCTCATGTGTTTTTGTCGATCCTACAGGGAATGTTGCATCAAATATTCTCCAAGGGGCCTTTTACCCAAGGAATATTTAGGAAGTCTGCAAACGCCAGGTTGGTGCGCGAACTGCGCGAGAAAATGGACATTTGCGAAGACGTGTGCCTGGAGAATGTGCCAGTTCTCGTCACCGCTGCCCTGTTCAAAGACATGCTGCGCTCTTTGCCCGACCCTTTGCTGTGCACAAATCTATTTCCGAAATGGAGGTCTGCTCTGGACTGCCCCAACCTACACACGAAACTGTTTAGAATCAAAATGTAAGCGTCCGGTCTTATATGCCTATATGTATTTATATATATATATGTAACAGGGTCAAGAGTCGGCGGTGATTTATCCCGGTCTTATTGTAATATTTAACGGGTATTTTATTATAATATTGTCAATTCTTCTCGTCCCAACAGGATTATCGATCAGTTGCCCAAACCTAACTATCATCTGCTGTGCCACTTCCTGTGCGTCCTGTACCACATATCTCGGCGTTCCACACACAACCTCATGTCGGCCGCCAACCTGGGCGTGTGCGTGGGACCATCACTACTGTGGTCCGACTCGCCGGCCATGTGTCCGACTGAAGACTTGCGCACCGTACCCGCACTGGTCGAGATACTGATTACCCACTGCGAGCTGCTTTGCGGACCACATGTGCCAAACCTACTAGGTGATCCCAGAGATTCCGGTACCGAAGAATCGGATTGTAAGTGTTTTGTGTGTGTGTGTGTATTTATACTTGTTCACTGGCGCGATTTCGATTTTGTCTGGGGAAGGAGAAGGACAGGAGATAGGGGTTGAACTTGCAATACTATCTCGATATATAATATACGGTATCTGTTTCATACATTTCGCTTAGGTACATGTGGAAAAAAATACCATTTTATTAAAATGTTCTTTCTGAAAATAAAAGCACTTAAAAAAAAATAAATAAAATGTTTAATCATTGTTAAACTGTAACAGCGTATAGTAAATAAACGCCATAATAAAAAAATGCCACTCGATTTGCCTAATATCTAATACCTAATATCTATTCTGTTGCGTTTATTTTAAGTGAAATTATGTCTGAATGGTTCATCTAATAATTTTTAATTTGCATTTTTAACTCATTGGCAACTATCCAACTATAAGATAAAAACGTAAAGAAATAAATAAATTCATAAATGAACATACTAAAAGGTGTAGGTACATACTATATACGCTGTCTAGCTGCAATCATTATAAAATGGATGTAAAATATTATCTCTTAATTTAAGAATATTGTATGTATTTTTTTTTTTTTATTCGATATACAGTTAATAAAAACATATTATCGATTTCCATATATTATTATAGTGTAATAATATCGTAGTATTATTCGTTGGCCGGTAAAACGATAATCGCGCCTGTGGTACCCCTCCTATATGCTATTATATTGTTACCAGTGCTTGAATTAGAAAAATAGAAGAAGGGAGGGGGGACTTCAAAAATATTCAAAAAAAAAATTAGCGTCCCTCACAATGATTACAAATCGTCGTAACTTATCGTCTTAACATCGGTTGTTTTTTGTCCTCCGCAGCGATGAGACGGGACGACAGCTCCATAGACAGCCTGGAAGTGAGTCCGCCGCCCAGGAAGGACCAGATATCGTTGAGCCGGGACTCGGGGCTGACGCTGTCCGACTCGCAGCTGTACACGCCGGACGAGGAAGAGAGCGGGTCGACCAGTTCCAGCGGATACGACCCGGCGTTCGACCAGACGCATTCGGCCAAGGTTGTGCAGCAGCAGCAGCAGCAGCCGCCGCCGCCTCCACCGCAGCAGCAACAGCAACCGCAACCGCAGCCGCCGCAGACGACGACAACCGCGGTACCGACGACGACGGGCGAGTACGTGCGCGTGTACCCGGGCTGGGACGAACGGAAGAACATCAGCTTCCACCGTCAGGCGTGGTTCCGGCAGCGGTCCAAGCGTCTGACGGCCGCGGCCAGCAAGGAGGCGGTGCGCCGCAGCGCGTCGGAGGAGTCCGTGCTGGACGGCGGGAACGCGCAGCCACCGCCCACGCCGCCCAGGCGTAGCAAGCCGGTCACCGTCGCGGTGCAGGCGCAGCAGTCCAACGCCAACAACCGGATGTCGCTGCCCGCCGCCGCGGCCGCGGTGCCGACCCAGCAACAGGACCAGTACCGGAACATGACGGCGGCCGACTACTACAACGTGGTGGTGGTCAAGTCGGAAGTGGTGGTGGACTCGTTGCATCCGAACAACTACAGCACGGAGCTGACCATCAAGCCCGTGGCCGCGACCGCGTACAACAACAACAACAACAAGGACGAGTCGTCGCCATCCGTGCGCCGGGTGTCTGACTGCCGGAGGTACGAATGTCGCGGCGGTGAGAAGGAAGAGGACTCCAGCACGCTGTCCGACGAAGACTGTACGCCGCACGTGTCCCGGAGCAACTCGCGCGGCAACGAGGTGGCCGCCGACTCGCTGAAACTCAGGCAACACCAGGCGCCGGCGCAGCAACAGCAACAGCAGCAGTCGCCCTCGCACGTGGACGGCACCGTCGTCCGTCTCCGCGGCCGGTTGAAACGCAAGGAGGACAAGGCCGCCGTGGCCGCGTCCCGGTCCCGGTCCCTGCCTCCGCCGCCGCCGTACCGCCCGCCGCCGCCGGCAAACCGTCGCGCGCCCATCACTTCTTATTATCTGGGCGAGTGCAGTCAGGCGCAGCAGCAGCGGTTCGTCGTCACCCGGACGTACGCGGACGAAGAGTCTTACGTGTAACGCCGCCGCCAGCCGAACATCGTGCTGTGTGTGGGTACTCGCGTTTTGTAAATAATATTTTTATCTGTTTTTTTTTTTTTTTTTTCTATTATTATTATTATTATAATTATATACCCTTGACAATAAAGTATAAAACTACTTAAGTTACCTGTCGACCTGAATACAAAGATAGGCGCTAGGCTGCTACTGTTGCCGATGTTTTTTTTTTTTTTTTTACAATAAAATGTTCCTGATCGATATTATTATTATTATATGATATTAATTAGTCTACGTGCCTACGCGTTTAATTATTATTATTATTTTTTTTTTTTATTATTATTATTATTACTTTTCATATGAAGTATATTTGTATTTTATCTTAAGTATTTCTTTTTTTTACATACATATATTATACGTATAGTATGATACGCAAAATGTATTCAAAATGCTCATTGTAACGATCAAATAATCTAATGTTAAGAAAGTTGCACAAGTACAAACGTCGTCGTACCTACACACAACAAATACCAGTGTCGTCTTACCATAATGTTTACTATGTCATCTTCAACATGACGTCATAGGTTAATACTTATTGTTATGTTTAAGTAGACTGTAATAACATTCTGTAGCACTGTGATTTATGTTATGTACGTACCGTATATGTGTTATTATAAACTTCTAATTTATATGCCTATTTAATAATTTATCGTATCACGTAAGACTAAAACAAAAAAAAAAAAACCCTCTACTAAAATTATGAAGGAATATCCATGCACACTACTGTACCGAAGTTAAATAAGATTTTTTTTTTGTATAAGTATTTAATTATGAAATGTATTGAAGCTTAGTATTTAAAATGTACTAAATTTGTGTATCCTTGAAGACGCAAATAGTTTTATTTTCAATTTTTTACCCCACGCAACCATATATCATATATATGAATGCGACAAATTTTTTAAACTTTATTGTACAATGTAACATTTAAATGTTAAAACGTTAAGTTTTGTAAGTGTTTATTTATTTTTGTTTGTACATTTTCATTGGTTTTTATCAAACATACTTAAAAATGTTTACTCAAACTCATATTACATTATCATGTAAAAAGATAAATATAAAAGAAATACTATTTTTTCCGATGTTCATTTATAATGAAAATAATAAACTATATGTAATTTTGTTTAAAACAGTCGTTTATTGATGATTTAAGATTTACTGAATGTGATACAGTTCAGCGCAAAACATAACCTCAAGTTTTTTTGTATTTCAAACCGATATAATTTCATAGCCATGTAAAAATGTGTACTCCTATGTTTACAAAAGTATATGAAACTGTGAAATTAAGTCTTATCAAACCATATGTTTGACTAATTTTACTAAATCATTGAAAAAAATGTCCATTATACGCTGTTAAAGTTATTTGTTCATACAAAAACAAATTCATTGTTAATAAATAACAAAGTTTTAATGTTGCAAATAGAAATTTTACCTACGTACAACCTGGTTTAAGCTATTAAACTTTAGATAAACTGTCTTCTATAGTGGACACTTTTTATAAAATACTATTTTAACAGTGGTAGATCTATTATAGTCTTATAATATATTATAAAATCAATGGTATAACCTAGCGGTTCCCAACCTGGGGGTAATTATCTACAGAGGGGTAAAACACGATTTTTTGAGGGGTAAAGACTAAACTATTAATTTTTTATTTTACGTACTTTATATTTATTATTATTAACTCTGCGTTAGTCATGTGTACTACGATTGTAAAAGTCATTGTAAAAATATAATTTATAGTTGTCAATAGTTTTGGGGAGACCTTATCTGTATTGGCTTGTATTGGTTTGGAAAATTAAAATAAATGATAAATATAATCATAATTATACATTTTGTTTTCGTTATTTTTTTTTACTTAACTATTTTTTTTTTGGGAGGTAGGGGTTTTTATTAATGTCTAACTTGATTTATGGGTAATAGTTTTAAAAAGGTTGGAAACCGCTGGTATAACCAATCTAATTTTACCCTAAATACTATACTGACTGGCAATCCTAACAAAAGGTCTTATTGCTGTATATTGTATACTTGTTTGAGTCTTTACTATTAAGGTACATAGGGTTTAAGATAATGCAATTCTCTTAGACAGTTCTTCAAAATACATGTATTTATGGCTGGAAATTTATTGCAGTAAACATTCAAAAAAGGATGCCGTATAATATATTTCCTATAACCTATCCATATAGTTATGTGTATAAAAACTTATTGAATAATTATTATACTTCATACTTGAATAAATTAATATTATGCATTGTAAATTAATGTAACAGGGTCGCCTTTACCATTTATATTGTTATTAAATCATTTCATGTTTACAGAATATTTTATAGTATTTCATAAATTTTATTTCTTTCGTCAAAATATTAAGATATTTAATTTATTCCATAAATCAATATTTTCCTGCGGCCATTCCTCTCTTTTGATAAATTATCACCTCTGCCAAACAAGGTTAAATTTTTTATGTAATCTTAGTAAATGTTTTATTCTACTTTCAATGACATGATGGATGCAAATAGTTAAACCAAGAATTATCACTTTTTTATAGTTCTAATGTTCTATTTATAACTGGCACTTAGGAACTGTACATTTAAATATTTAATCTGTAATATATAATTTAATATTTAAACAAAAACTATTAAATAAATGATTTTAGGAATATTAATAGTAAGAAAAGCATTTGTTATAGTGGTTAATCCACAGTCATCTTCAATAAACAAAAAAAATGTTGTATAAAATTAGAGTTATTGTTACAAGTGATGATAATTTGAATAAATTATATATACATTCATTTGCCTAAGAAATGATGAATTTGTGTTACTATATTGATGTTAACAAAGATCAGTTTATGATCAGGTAGCAATTATAGGGACTGTTGTTAAAATTATATAATTTTAATATATTTTATTAAAACCTAATTAAGAACTTTGTATCTTTCCTATGCTATTTATTGTGTTATTTATTAACTTTAAAAGCTTAAAATAAGCATCAGTAATCATGTTGGTTTTACTGCTATTTTATCGGATGTACAATACATTTTATCCATCTTCTTAAAGTACTTCTCGACACGACGTTCAGGAACAAATAATGCCAAAGAATAAAAATTACATGATGTGAAATATATAAGCATAACAAAATAACACAAATTAACTGTTTTCAAATCTGCAGTCACTGTTAAACATCATAACATATTTAAATACTGAAAATATTTTGCTTAAAAAATATTTGAAAATATTTGCTTGAAGATTTGGTTTTGAAGGTTTGTCTTCATATAATTTAAACTAATTTAGTACTTAATGCTTGAATTAAAGTATTAATGAAAACAATTACATACCGACTAGCTGAGTCTCGAGTTATTTTAAATACATAACAATTGAGCCCCTACGAATTGAATTATATGTTTTAATAATATCTGAGTCCCATTAAACTTAAAAATACAATTTTTTTTTCACCATATTTATTTAAAAATGTTTACAAATTTATAAATAATGTATTATATGTGTAATCATTAAATGGTTTGAATAAAATATTGTTTAATTATTGTAAAAAAAGTTGTACACATAAATTAAATATATATTAAATTGGTAAAAACTTATTAGATAAACTTTGTATATATTCAAGTCTTGATCCTTGATTTTTTTTTGTAATTGCTCCATCATTTCTCAGTTCTCTTTAGTATGGGACATTCTACTCTGAAACTCAATTAGTATATTTTTTGTATCACTGACTCAATTGGTATATCTTTCATTTTTACGGGGACTCAATGAATTAGTTTTTCCTCATTCAGGCATAGGACTCAATTCGTTTTCCACGATAAAAGCAATCTACATTATTTTTGAAGAAATTATATTTATATCTTTGGAATAAATTTTATAAATAAATTATACAGTCCTTAGTGTATTGGAGTGTGGAGGTGAAACCTCCATAGTTCTACGAACGTCTTATGATAAGAGCAGGTCTAAAATTTAAAGTCTAGTAACTAGTTGCACCAATCCTACAATACATGAAGTAGGTAGGCATGTAGATGTGACAGACAGGTGACATGTATTTCTCGATTCTGTAGGCTGAAGGCCAATTTCATTATTCAGGGCGGTTAGAGCTCCCTTCTATGTATGTATACTGTATAGTGTGTATAAAACTTGTTGAATAAACTATACAGGACCTGATGACAGTATTGTGCTAAACAGTTCCCATCCGATCTTCTGATTTCTAAACGAAAAAAAATATAGGCATGTAGACATGTTTTAACAATATTTAAGATAATCATAGTATTATAAACTAACTATTTACTTTTCTTACTAGTTAGTACCTAGCTTTGTAAATATTATTATACATTTTTCTCTGTACTAATTTTGTTGCATATTTTTGCAAATTGTATGTGTAGATCTTATCATTGAAAAATATTGGAATTCCAGCTTATATTTCATTAAAAAAGAAATAATAATAATGATTAAATGGTAATTTTGGAATACGAAGTACAAATATTTTAGTTAATTAATTACAAATTACAAATGACTTGAGTAATTGAATTACTGTAATTAAAAAGCGTCCAACCCTGGGTATAGTTTTAAATTCCTAAATTAATAAAAGCTGTCATCTTTTTCGTATTTAGTAGAATAAAACACGAACCGCAATTGTGTTTTTTGTATACCTATTCAGTGAAACATTAAATTAATTTGGTTTTACCATTACTATGTTATTTACAAAAAATATAAAGATAATTCACTGTGTACTATAATATTAATACCGACTTTTAATAAAAAAAAAGAATAAATTGTGGTCACATCGTAAAATAAAAAAATAAAATATTACAGTATTTGCGATTATAATAATGTCGATTTTATTATATAGTAGAGGGAACGAATTATTTCAATTATAATTTGTCTAAATCAGTATTGTTGCATGATACACAAACACGGCGTTTAGTATAAACAATCAACTTACACCTGTAGTGTATAGGACCAAGACGATAGTCGTTCAATATTTTAAGTTATCCAATTCATTAATAAGTAGGTATAATACTATAATATTAGTTATTAATATTTATATGGTGTATTGAAGAGAATGCAATGAAGGAGAAAACACGTCAAATTTTTATTGTGACTCGCCATTATGTTTATGAGCATAGGGTCCGAATGCTTAACGATAAATTTGGTTACAGAGTAGATTATAACCGATATATCTCTGACGCTAATATCCCAGATGAACTTGCTGAAGTTTATGGTCTCGATAGTGGATATAAGGGAGCCCTAAGAGCCGTGACACCCCTCTCAAACTCATATTTTTTTTTAAAACAAATAAAATCAAACCTGGCTTTACACTAGAACGACAGAATATTAACAGTCAGAAGGTTAACAGTATTATTCCGAGTAAATATTTATAATAGAATGGATCTTTTTAAATAAAATAGATAATATAATTGATGGGGTTGCAAATAATAAAAATATACGAGTTGAAAATTTTTTTATTTTTTGTAATAAAATTTTCTAAAAATTATGACCTATCCCCCTCCCAACTAAGCCTCCGGAGCCGCCTTTATATGGAACTATTATGGAAATTACAATATCTCCTTCGACACTGTCGTGCCAAACTCCCCCCAGTCATCGTCGCACCGATCCAAACAGTATCGCAAATACAGACGACGAAGCCTTCATAGATGCGTTTTGGCGGTTCGGATTGGAAACGTATCGTTAGGTATTTTTTTCAGACGTCCGGAAACCCCAACAAATTGACGAGCTCGGAATCGGTAAAAGAGTTCATGATGGACGCCATTTTATACAAGTACGTAGTACAAAGGTACATGAGACGGTCGTACTGAAAATAAATGTTTGTAGGCCTTATGCGACGTAAATACAGGTTATCGAATAGGTGTTTTAAATTTGGTTTCGCGCATTTGATCGATTTAATTTTACCCTATAATCAGAAATATTTTGAAATTCAATTAACATTTACCGAGCATATGTAACTATAAACATAAAACTGTACTTTTTTCTAAACATGAATATTATAACAAAATAGGTATTTGAGAACCGTCCGAACAAGTGCTGTTTGATATGGAATTTCAGATAATCTGTGAATAAGAACACTCGGGATGTATTTGCAAGTGGGGAAAATGTTAGTTAGGTTTATACTTTCATGATCGTAAGGACACGTGTAATAATAGAAGAATAGTTTTAAAATGTTATTCTTTTCTGAACGAGGAGATTTGGTTGGGGATGTTCGATAACATGTACCCTCCGAATTTCGCGACACGTGAAATTTATTAGACGGTTATTAGTTATTGCAGAAAATCAAATCTGGAGGGCCTACAAAACATGAAAGAGATGTGGAAGTTTGCTTTCAATGCAGGACCATGTTTCCAGGGAAATCGGTACAACATTTATAACAAACACTACGCGAAACCTAATATCAATACGTACGTTGGGGGTCCTGAATGTTTCATTATGACGTTACGGAATTCGTTTTCATAGCTTCGGAACTATAATACTTTTGTATACTATTATACTGTTGTATCGATTTGAAAATAATGTTGGCCAAATTTATGAACTTTTTCGTACTCTGGGCAATAAATTTATTGGATAAAAATTAAAAAGTACCGAAACTGAATAGAATGATCGTTCATTCACCACTAAGCGCAGGAAGTAGTAATGACGTCTTAGCGGCATGTTTCCAAAATCACGGAATATTTGATACGGCAAACAAAACGAATAATTTTAATTTTTCCGACATTGCCGGTAAACGTTTTGTCATATGGAACGAACTCAACTATGAAATTTATCATTTAGAAAAAATGAAAGAATTACTAGGTGGCCATACTATCAGAGTGCACGTTCAATAAAAAAACGATGTCTCCTTACAGGGACTTATAATGTTGACTACTAATTATTTATCAATAATCAACGATCCGTGGTTAAAAGACCGTGCACCTGGATTATTAGCGCCCCTTTTCTTAAAAAGTAGGTACATAATAAAAACTCACAGCATTATTTTTTTTTATCATTTATCTAGTAATTACAACGTTATACATAATTACTACATATTGTGTTTTTATTAATATTATTATTATTCAATTATTGAAAATTTACAAATGGTCACTGAGGAAATAGTGCAAATTAGTTGGAGCTGATAAACTGTGTTGCATAACGCTATCCTTGGACGGAATATTAGAATATTAATTTTGTTTGTCGAAATACGATACAGCTGACTGATATAAAACTTCGAATTGCATAACAACTGCTGTGTTGACGACCTTGAATACTATTTCGATGCCGATTAAAACCCTGGGTTACTGGGTTAGAGGACGTCACATCCGCATGTATTGTCTTCGTTTTGTAAACATGCAAATTTGCGTTCATTCGTTCAATCGCTGTGTAAATAACTTTAATACTAGCGTCAACTGACCTATTATCAAATAAAATGTTTTGTTGATCGGCTTTATATGGTATTTTAATTTTTAGACAAGTTATGAGTATGTGAAATATTATGATTAAAAAAAAAACTTCATCGCTCGCTTGGAAATATCGTAAAAAACCGCCCAACAAAACACAGAATATGTTCTTTCCGATAAGTTTGATAATAGGTCAGTTTACGGCGTTTACGCCAATATTAAAGCCGATAACACAGCATTTGAACTACAGAATGAAAATTTGCCATGTCATTAATGTTTGTAAGACGAAGACATCACATTCGGTTGTAGCGTCCTCTTAATAGTTTTATCACTTTGCAAGTAGTTGTCCGATGTATCATCATTATTAAAGCTTTTGTCTCCATTCCCTTAGTTTTTTGCGTATTTTTACTTTTTCCTATTTGAGTATCTTCTAATTATTTTGTTAAAAAATACCACGTCAACATTTCCTGTAAGTGATGGTAGGTCGTGGAAATTAATAACTCAAAATTTCTAGTCAAACAGAATTATTAAAAATATATATATATATAAATAAGAGTGCATCCTTTCTTCGTGAACAATATAGCTTTTATAGTATGTAAATTTCATTTTATTATAATTTATGTTGATCATTTTTAGGTATGAGAATACTGTGATCGGCGTCCATGGTTGTAGTTTGCTGTTTGCAAGTTGTATAGCAACCGATTATCCACTATACTGAGTTTATTCTTCTTATATCCACAATATTTTTGTACAATTTTGTTTTTATCTTGATTTATAGGCTCATATTATGCAACGTGACTTTTTAATATTGGGCATTATGTAATTCGCCGCTTTGAAGTTTATTTAATATTTTTTAGTCATTAATATTCTTATTGATAACAATTTTAAAAACGTTGTTGATTATCTAAACACAGCTTTCTGCTTATGTCAAGAATACGTTGGTATTTATTTTCCAACTCATATTATTCAATATTCATAAATTCTGAATTCTGAAATGTTATAGAATATAGTATGTCAACAAATAAAATACATAAAAACATAATAATATTATACATTTACCTTGTGACTTATTACTCATTTATGTAATTGAATATTTCTTATAACAAAGGATAGGTAGCCATCAAATTTTCAAGAAGTAATTTTTGTTAATGACATAACTAACTGTTCACTAAATACAGATATTCAAGTGAAGTATAACATAAATAATAAGACATATAGCATAAAACTTTTTTATTAGAAACAAATATCACAATTCTTATAACTCTATTCAATTATATAACTATATCTACCTTTAGGATTATATATATCTCTTCTGAACATTTCAAAAAAAAAAAAAAAAACTTAGGCAGGTTACCTACTATAAAAAATATTACAAATTATTAATACATAAGTAATAAAAAAAATGTTAACTACATACAATGATTAATTTTAATCACACAGTAATAACTAAAATAATTATTTGATATTTATAGATTTTATAGGAATTTACAAATTTACCAACATAATATTTAAAATTTAAATTAAAAACGTTCTGCTCATTTTTGATGAAAATGTTTTTCCTAGTTATACCGTTGCTTTCGAATGTGATATGATCTTGAACCTCTTCACTATATCAAACATACATTTAATAAAATAATTTCATGTTAAAATTGGTATCGTGGCCCGGAAAACTGCTGCAGGCTACAGATTGCCTTTGATGTTTATCAAATATCTAACTTGAATATTTACTCGAATTTATGACCATTATTTTGTTGCTTCTTGAAAAATGTTCTTAGAATAACAGTTTAACCATTAAAATCAAACTGTATTATGATAGACATTCCTTTTAAGACATTTGGCCATATAATTATAATATAAGTCGATTATTAACTTTGTTCATTGAAACGTGACTGTAAATCAATGTCGATTAGGAATAATTAGCATACACGTATAACTCGTATTTGCTCACGAGATGATTTAGCTATAATGTCTGGTAATTTTTATCGACCTTATTGTTTGTAAGTTATAAATAGCAGCCGTTTAGGTTAACTGAGGTAAGTACTTATAATATTTGCAAAAGGATGAATAAAATAAAACAAGTTTCTTAAGTAATCACACATATTATAAAAAACATTTATTATAATTTCAAAACATTTTTAATGTAGATACATGATATTAATTATTTATTTTATCTATTCGTATGATTTTAAATTGAGCAGTAACATATTTAGCACATAAATTTCCTAGTTAGATGTCTAACTGGTTAAATATAACTAAATTATTATTATTCTAATACCTATAACTAAATGAACATTTTGTGGTACAAGGTACCCTAATAAAGTGAATAACATGCTAACAAAACAAATCAAATATCACAGTCAGTATCACATTAAATTAAATTAAGTTAAAATATCTATCTAAATTTAAATATCTATATCCAAATAATCTAACCAGGCCACTGCCTCAGGGGTCACTTTTATGAAGTCAAAGTCATCCAGGTCATCATCGTATCTTTTTAATTAGCAATCCATAATTAGATGTTGCATTGACTGTATGGTACCTGGAGTCGTATTCCGAACTGTAGGTATCTAAACTTCCATTTATGCATGAGTTCATTGCATCTACCTTATCCCGTGCATATTCTGTTAAGTCTAACCCAAAGTTTTTCTTGGAAGATCCATGCCTAAAATTGGAGTGCGCACGTTATCTATTTAGATTCCTCCGGACCTCCCTTGCTACCATTCAGCCTGCCAAACATCGGGAGTATTTTCCCTCACCTAGGTAATGATTTGGGCTCTAAATAAGAATGGTTTTCGAGACTTGAGCCTCGGGTTTATAATTACGTCTTCGTGTATTGGCAACTCCTGGTATTTATCGATTTTGTCTTTTTCTTTTCGCACACTATTTTATTTCCTTATGTGTGAGAGTTCTATGTTGACCAGATAGGGTAGCCATTGTTTGTTTGTGCTCAAGACTGTACCTGATATTGTGCGCATCATCTTTCTTAGTTGGATGTCTACCACCTCTGTATGAGCGCTTCCTGCCCACACTGGGGCACAGTACTCTGCGACCGAATAAGCCAAGGCTAGGGAGGAAGTTCGCAGGGTGCTTGTTGCAGCTCCCCATGTAGTGTCAGCTAATTTGTTGATGAGCCCAATTCTAGTTTTAAGTTTTGCTGATACTTTATGCAGGTGTGTCTTAAAGGATAACGTCCGATCCAGTGTGATGCCAAGATACACGGATGTCTTTTCATTTTTGATTTTTCATGATTTTTAGTCTCTCACACCTTGTGTTTAAACGTCCTCAAGTTTCTCTCTGTTTAGTCGTCGTCCAAGCATCGCAACCATACGTAAGAGTTGGTCTTATAATAGCCACGTACAATCTTACTCTCGTTTTCTTCGATAACATTTTGGATGTAAAGAATTTTGTTAGTGCGTAGAACATTTTTTGAGCTTTATTTATTCGAATATTTATTTCCTTTGACCAATTATTCTTTGTACTAAACTTAGCTCCTAGATATTTTAGGATAGATTCTCCATCTCACTGGGGTCCTCCCCACTCTCAATTAGTTCCATTATCTTTGTTTTCTCAGTGTTAATTCAAGACCTATTTTCTTCGCTGCTTCTTCTAACAGCTGTGTCCGCAAGCGAATCACCTATAATATCAAGATCGTCAGCGAAACCTAGAAGCCGTATCTTATTCTGGCCAATTAATAAATCACCTTCATTGTTCTGTAATATCCTTACTACCTTCTCTAAGACAAGATTAAAAAGTACTGAGGACAGGGCATCTCCCTGTTTTAGTCCGGTTTCCACCGTAAAGGTTTTTTATGTTACATTTTGTGTTCTTACTCTGTATTTCATATTTTCCATACACATTTCAGTTAGTGCTATTAATTTTTTTGGGAAACCAAATTCGTACATAATGTTGTAGAGACTCTCTCAGTGGATACTATCATAGGCTTTTTTGAAATCTATGAATACTTTCCACATATTCTGCCGATATTTATACTTTTCAATTATTTGACCTATTAAGGACAACTATTCCGTGGTTGAACGGGATTATACCTGTGTACCAACTAATATAGTACCTCCCTAGTATATTAATTAAATAGTTCAATCAACATATAAACATTATTATACATAATAATAAGAATATAAATAAATTCTTAAACCATAATATGTAGACGTATAAATATTATTAATTACAAACATAATCGTTGGTGTCCACTATATACATTAGCAGTATAAGTCGGTAATCGGTAATAATAACCTTAAACAGTATTGCACACGAAAAGGACGAGACTTGAGGAAACTAGCATTGAATATAATAATTATATTCCTTATTAAGGAATCATACTAAGGAATTATTCATTTGATCTGATTATATAACCTTTTATATATTACTAGCAAGTCTTGTTAAGTATTTGAATACTTTTTTTGTATTCCAATACTATTTTAAATACTTTTTTGAAAAAGTATTTAAATACGTATTCTAAATACTTTTATTTGTATTTTTTATTCATTAAAAAAAATACTTTTTTCCTAACCAGAAAAATAGTTTTGAATTAATTGTAACAAGATATATTTTTATTAAAATTTGGGCATATTATAAAAAATGAACATTAGTTTTATTCTTTGAACAAAATTGAATTATTTACCTGAACATAATATTATTATTATTTTTATAAACACCAATGTTTGTTATAGCCGGTAGGCCCCTATAGTATGTGGTTTTCGTCTTGTATAGATCTATTATTAATAAAATATAATATTCTGTTACCAATAATGCTTATTAGTTATAACTTCATTCTAATTAGTCTAGAGGTCGGATTTTTATGATTTTATATATTTGTTTCTAGTCTATAGTGTCTATACAGTTAAATGGGAGTGAGAAATCTTTACGATTCATGAAACACAGAATTCATAGGAAAAAATTTATTTTGCTTAAAAAAATCATAAGAGGTTAAAGAATATTTGAGAATATTTTGTAATGTCGGCATATAATGACCATATTTTACGTATATCAGAACTTTGAATACAATGTTCACAAAATAATTTATTTCTAGGTTTTAATACAAATTAATTTCCAGGTATTCCTTATCGATTACGATAGCACGTCGGTTATGGAAACTCATGGAACAATATATAGTTATTAATTGTTATTATAAAACTAATTAAATTAAATATATTTAAAACCAAATTAATCAAAAATAAATTTAAATGAATTTTTTTTTTTAATATCAAAAGAATATAAAACTTTGCATATTTAAGGATATAAAACATCATAATTTAAGAATTTTAAGAGAATACAAATCCGACCTCTAGATATTACCATTTATTATAAATATTTATTTATAATCAATGGCCAATGCTATTGGTAACAAGATTATAAATAACTTATGATTTTGCAATTCATCGAATTGCAGGAGATTCAGATTTATTTCATTAATCATTGGTATCTGATTAATGGATTAAATAAGAAGTTATAACCTTAAACTTATAAGTTATTACTTATTACATCTACACGTTAGTGCTGCTACTATAAATAGTAACTAACTAGATAAATAAAATCGAAATGTCAACAGGAAACGTACTTTGCTCTCGGAAATGATATTATTATAAAATTACAAGTTACAATAATAAAATTTAGAAATGTAGTAATAGAAATACATGCTACATTATCTGATATTCAAAATACCACATTAGTGAAACTTAGGGAAACCGAGAAGGAAGTCAAATAAAAGCTCATTAGTCATTAAATTATGTTTCTAATATTTCTATTGAGAATGAAACACCTTCAATTAAAAAGGTATCTATAAAATGTAACACTCCCTTTCAAAGTAGTGCATACTACATGTATTGTAAGGATTTTTATTGTTGAAAGCACAGTTTCAAAAATAAAACGTAGTCATATGAGGCATAACTGTATGAAATTTTGAAAAAGTTTTATTATTAAAATGTAATAAAAATGTATTTGATCATAATACTTACCATAAATAACAATAATCATTTGTAAATATATTATATTGATGTATTGTTATTATATTTGTATAAATTATTAACTATAAACGTTAATTTCCAAACATTCCCAAACTAATAAAAACTAGTGGAGAAAAAAAGTATTTTAAAAGTATTCGAATACTTTTTTGAGTATACGAATATGTATTCCAAATATATTTTTAAGAAATATTTGAATACGTATTCTGAATACATTAGTTATCATTTATTCGAATAAGTATTCTTAATACAAAATAAAAGTATTCTTTACAAGACTGTAACTAACTGAATTACCCAGATTCACCCGTGTGTAAATTTTATTTTCCTAAAATGAACTTCTTAAATTAGCACACATTGTTGTGATTTAAAGAGAAAAAGAAAGATTTTACATAATTTAGTCAAGTGCTAATTTGCGCGATAAGTAAATATACAAGTATTTTATTTTATAGTCTAAAGCCTTATGAAATTGATTTAGTTAGTGATGATACGTTCAACATTGTGCATGACCTAGGTATTTTATGCAATATCAAAAAAGTTTTTTGTGCGAGTGTCATATTAACTTAAAATTCAATATATTAAAAGTAACAAAAATAAGAATTTGTCAGTACACAAGAGTTACATACATAGAGTGGATAGCAAGACACTAAGACAGTCGAAACAGTATACTGGAGATGTATATAGTCAAAAATTGTAAAGGTCGGATCACTATTCGAGGTAAGTAAATTTCAAAAGGCCCCTCATATCATACACATGTCCTCGACATTAATATAATTGAATATAGACAAATCGTAGAAAAAAATTAAAAACAAAGTATGTTCGTCTAATCATAATCCTCAAAACATGATTGCCAATTCTCAAACTATGTAAGGTGTAGCCGAACATATTCCCGCTATTCCTTTTTTAAAACGTACTTTACAAAGAGTACGTCAGAAAAAAATAGGATTTCCCTCAAAATCCTTCTTCTTCAATGAAACTTGAAATTCCTGAGGTATACACTAAATCTAAAAATCGATATCCATTTTTAATATTTGACAGTGGTCAACTTGAAAATCGTATATTAATATATTCTACTGAAAAAACTATGAAACTAATGGAAAAATTTAAATATTGGTTCGCAGATGGAACATTTAAGTTTCCCAGTCTTATTTTTTTCAAATTTATGCAATACATGGGTTAATAAATGACGATACAATAATTCCCACTGTATATTCTATACCGAATAAAACCTAAGATATTAATACATTCTTGCTTCTTTCAAAAATAGCATAGCAGTTTAATCGTTTTTAAAAACATATTTCCAAATATCAAACAATCTGGATGTTCCTTTTTCATTTCATTCAATGTCTTAAAAGATATAACTGCATATAATCTTAATTCAAATAAAATAAAATGTTCGATATTTTTGTGATATTCATAAACCATATTTTTAATATTTTTTTAATCGCTATTACCTACATTTGCTCATTTTGTTTTCATTATTTTTGTTTCGCTATTATGACCGCACAGGTGGGTGTATTTTACTTAAAGATTACGATTTTTCAGCAAAAAAGCATTTGAACAGATTCATAAATTGTCTTCATACAATTGATGATAATAACTACCCGGAAATTATGGCAATGTTTACGAATTTTGGTAAGACGGAAGGAGGAGAGAGTGTGTATTCTATTATTTCTATTTAAATTTACCCATTTTCTAATAACATTATTTAACTTTTTTTTAATTTATTTTCACAAAGCTATACTCAATAATACTTCTCTGAATGTCGCTACGTCTCACTATTTTTCATTTTTTTGTCTGAAAGAGGATGTCAGAGAGTGTATTGTATTTAAATGTTACAGTTTTTCGGCGAGTCATTTATATAATCATACAATTTTTTCACAATGTTGTGTCAAATAACTCCCAGGAAATTATGGTAATCAATGATCACAATCGCATTACACTTTCAAACCATTATTTTATATAAGTGACGAATGTCTGCACAGTTTAAGTCAGTTACATTACAATAATTACTGTCAAAACAAATCAAAAAAAGGTCTTATAATTGTGTTAAATGTAAAATATGTAATATTTACATCTTGACCCTCTCTCTCCCGAAAAAATTATCGTGTGCGCTACTGACAGTTTTCCTTTTAGAACTATGCCCTGGTGAAGACTGCTCCGTGTGAAACTGGGTGATTCAGATAATATTATTGTATAAGGAATAAGGGTACATTTATATCCATAAAAGGCATATAAAAGTATAAATGGTAGCAATTATTGAATGCTATTTTAAACGGCTGACTTGTATTTTTGATAATGTTTTGAGTTGTTTCTTCGTAAAATATTTTTACCTAAATAATGTTACCTTGTTTTCTTAGTTACCTTATTATAATTTGTATTATATACCACATACGATTGTTATTGATATTCTGAAAATCGTTCAAAACAACACATACAAAACTCTGCTTATAAGGCAAAGTTTACTCGTAGCTATTCGGTTATAGTATATATATTTTATAATATTTTTTTTAAATAATTTATTATAATAATGATAATAGTTTCTATACTCCTAATATTGATGGCAATATGGTCATATGAAAAATAAATAAGTTTTGTTAATTATTAAATAGTAATAAATATTATTTTTTTAATGCCTACTTATTTGTACATGATTCACAAGAATAACACATAAAACTACTAAGCTGTATGCTTATTTGCTTTCTTAAACTTGCACTTATTTGTTTATACATTTTAGCTAATGATACACATTAGGATACATGGATACGGCACATAGTACCTATACGATATAGCAATTCAGTTTTAATTTCTTTTCCTAGAAAATGGAATATAATTTTAATAAAAAATAAAGAAATTGATACTTTATCAAGTAGAAAAAAACTTGATTTTAACCATACACTTATTACTACTCTTCCATTAAAAGATTGTAAGGGTTTTTATATTTTACTAATTTATTTTTATTTACATTTTTTTAATGTACATACCTATTTTACTATAGGCATTTCTAGCACTAATGATTATGTAACAAAAGAATATCAGACATCAACAAATACTGACAACAATATTAAACATAAACATATAAGAAAGAATAAATAATTATTATATTATAAGCCTGGTCAATAATATTTAATTTTAGTTTTTTTTCTTATGTATAATACTAAACTATTTGTTCATCCATCACCTAAATTATTGTCACCACTTATTGCCCTAAAACTGTTTTTTTTTTTATAAAAACGTACAAAGTATAGTATTAACAGGATAATGTTTACTTAATGCTTTTAAATTTCATTACTAAATTAATACATTTATCTTGTATCTTTGTGTTTTATATTTATTATATAGATTACTTTGAAATATATTTTTAACAGACATTTAATAAATAATATACATTTTCAATAGTATTTTTTTTTTATTATTCCCATATTACTTATAAAAACTATTTCTTAAAAATTGATCAAAATAGTAACAAAACTAAAAACAGCATCCACAGTCAAATAAAATGGTATATCTAAATACATCTTAATATAAATAGTATAGGAATAGTAGAAAATATATTATTGACATTTAAACTGTAAACTATATATGAAAAAATTATTTTATTAGTGAAATTAAATTAATTTTTAGATATAAATAATTTTTTTTTACAGATACTATTTATCAATTTATACACACAAGTAATTTAAGATTTAGAGAATTAGCTAAGAAAATTAGTACTAAGGATCAACAATTTATAGATATTATTGCTAATAATGCTAATATAAGTTCGAAGGTACATGAAGATAATGTTTTGTCTGATGAATTATGGGATTTATCTTTATACACGTTTAAAAATATTTTGAAAGAAAGTGGTAAATATATTTTTAAAAAATTATAATTTATTAGATGGTAAAAAGCATCAGAAAATACAATTATTCTCAAGATATTGACATTTCTAAACCTTTGATAATTTTCATGGCATTGAAATTTCACCAAAACATGCGAAGAAAACAAACAAAATAATAGACAAATGCAAATTAATAATTATATTACTAAATATTATAAATTAATAAATAGATATTTCTAGGGCTGTAAATTAAATGCACAAAATAGCTTATTACTGTTATAACCTAGAAATATATAAACACTAAAATAAGCAAAAAGTACACTCAAAATTCTAGGATATGAAAAATAAATGTTTAGAGAAGTACAAAAATAAATTCTCAATTTTGTGCAAAAAATAAACTAAATATAACTAAATATAAAACGAAATACCTAATTAACAACAAATGCTTTGAATAAATTATACCATAAATGGGTACTCAATTATAACTTTTAAAATGTATGTAGGTAAAATTACTTTAAAATGTTTAAAATTTAGACAATTTAAAAAAAATAATGGTACAAATAAATTAAAATCATTGTCATAAAAATTATTCATCCCTATCAAACATGAATTATAATGTCAATTTAATTTAAATTTCTTAATACATTTATAGTATGACAAATATATTTAGACATTTATGTACTTAAGTACACATAAAACTAAACAAATTATATAGGTTAAATTAGATTTGTGATAAACCAATTTTAATTTTTGTGTATCAACAAACAAGAATAACATTTATCAATTTATTGATGTCTAAAACTATTAGATTTAGAGCTATTCTTAGCAATAATACCAATACAGTGATAAATATGAACTGAAAACTGTACATAATTAATCTGGTTGCAGACCTCCAAACTTTTTTTTCATAAAACTATGATTGATTTATACATTATAAATTTATATACACTATAACTTAAATGGTACCTAATAGAGGATAAATTTCATCTTATAAAATAAAATTATTTATAACAGAAAAATAATTTCAGAATATTATCATTTACACTTTTTATTCAATTCTGATTCTTAATATAAGTACCAATTTCTTCATTTTTTTTTCTTATAAGCCTTTTCATGGTCAGCTAATATTTTATATTAAAATTTCACTGGTGATAGTAACGTTATACAGAAATAATTTTAATAGAGTGCAAAATAGTATCCATGCTTGTAATTTATGTCACTGCAGTATATTGATCAAATGCCAATAGTATTTATATATTGTTCAAAAATACCATTTTTATACCATAATTATGTCAAAATAAGTAGGTAAATCAGAATTCAATTATATATCTTAATATGATTTATTTATATTTTCTATCACTAAAATTTTAAATAGTTAAATAAATAAATCAACTTAATTTAGATCTTGATCAGTTTATTTAGATTATTTATTTAGTAATAAATAATTATTATAACACATAATTTTAATTAGAAGTTAATTAACATCAAAACGCAGACACATTGAACATATCTGGTACATATTAATAAAAATATTTAAGCCTATATGGACTTTATTAATTAATATTATGTTATAGCAACTATAAAACATAATCCACTATAATGTGTAGAAAATAGTTTCATTAAAAAAAAAATAATAATAAGAATTTGAGTAATCTAGTCCTAAGCAAAGAATATAAAACCTGACTTCTGAGTACAATAGTAATGCATTCTATCATTGAAAATTATTCTTTTGAAATTCTTCCATAAAAAAAAAACAATTTCTGTGGTAAATATTACAATTATTCTTTTTCAATAAGGAAATATTAGCAAAATTAATCATGAATTTTACTTTTCTGTTTAAATATTTAAATCAATTTTCTATAGTAGGATCACATAAAAAGAATAAAAAAACAAAGTACAATTTCCTTATATATACTCTGCTGCACATACCTATTATGTTAAATACTGCTATTTATTTATCCTGATAATATAATTTTAAAAATAATAAAATTGTCCTTTTAATTGTCTATTTAAACTTAATACTAACTCTTATAAAGCTACAAATAATAATATAAATATTGTGAAAAACAAATAAATCTAAACCATAGCTAATATTTATTTTTTCAAATTCATTACAATGAATCTACTAAATATAATTTATAATAAGAATTTTACAATTTTTAATCTAGTATGTAATGGATAAAATCAAATCAAAAATGTATAAAAACAATTTGTTGTAATACAGAAGACATATAAAAAAACTAATTTATGCTGTTAACTTAAATTTAAAAATTGAAGATAACAATTTATGCTGTTTTCATTTAAAATGTTATATACATGGCATATACATTTAAAGTAAAATAATTAAAATTGCTGTAATGTACCTGTAAAATTATATTTGTTCTTAAAATCTATATTCTTAATGTATATTTTCTTGCTATTTTTTCATTATTTTTAAGTAACACTGACAAATAATAGAAAAAGAAATTTCTTACAGAAAAAACCTAACAAAAATACTCAGGCAAAATAAGGTAAAAATCTTAGTTAGGAACTTCAAATTAAATGTTTATCATAGCCTGTAACCAAACATTGTTATAACCGATAATGAATTAATTATTGTTCATATTATTATCGTACAGAATATCTTTAGCATAAATTGATGTAAAATATTCAATTGTAAAGTAACATATTATTACATTTAATATAAATATGATTTAAAATTGTAAATTACCAGAATAAAACTAATTTAAACAAATTGTCGAAGTGAATATAATCGATAGATGTTTTTTTAGAAACTTTAGAAATTATATACTACTTTAGAATAAATGATAATAGAAAGATTAGCAAATAAAAGAAAATTAAAATCACTGTTCATTAATAAATAAAATTGTAAGAATAGACTTTTATTTTATTTCAGAAGGTAATTGATTAGTTAATACAATTTTTTATAAAAAATTATATTATAGTAGTTATAATATTTGTTTTTTAAATATAATAGGCACACTTTAAATTGTATATTTTGTATTTATTCAAATTTTTAAATTGTCATTTTTATAGATGAGTTTCTGCGTTTTAAAAAAGTTATCTGTTAATGTTAATTAATGTCACTATGCAATACAAATACTTTTAATTTAATAATATATTTTCAAGATAATAAAAACATGAGGAATGCATTAATTAAGGCTACTATTCTTATAAAACAAAAATTGGTACTCATTTTATTTGAGAAATTCAAGAAGAGTATGCATGCTTTCTAAATAGGTATTTAAAAGAAAAATAATCACTATTTAATGTGCAAGGCTTCTAAATAAGTTATCATAAACCATATATGATATATTTTTAAACTATAAAATATTGTACCAATATAATATAACAATATTTGTGGATATTAATATCCATATAATATTTATCAATTCAAATATTAATACTTACTAGAAGAAGTTTAATAAAACTTCAAAGTTTTCTACTGATTTTTGTGCAATGTTGAAAAATAAGAGAAAATAAAAAAATGTAGTTTTTAATTAACTTTAAATAGATATATTAAAATATTTAAAAGTAGTTTAACAAACTAGATAGTTAAAAAATATATTAAAAGATTACTATAAAAATGAAATATTTAAAGTTAATTGTGTCATATTTCTATTATCAGTAGAAATAATTTTAATTTTGATTTTTTTAGCATTTCATTAAATTGCTTTTATTTATAAGGTACATAAATTGTTAACAATTAGTTTCAAATTAAATTTGCAAGCAAATAATTAAAATTAATATAATATTCTTGAATAAATAGAAATGCAAATGCTTACTTAAAGAAATGTAATTTTAAAAACTTCGAAAATATAATTTCAAATTTTTTTTTCACATTTCCTTTACTTGTTTGACCTCAATTCTTGATTATGTTGAGATGATTCTCGAGTCAATGATTTAGGTTTTCCATTCAAATGTTTGACCACAAAATTAAAAATAAAATAAAATCGCTTTTTCGTTTCAAACAAATTTTAAAAATGAGACTTTTTTATTACGTCGAAGTATTGTAACACGTAGTCCGTACTGCACAGTAACAGTCGATTTACTGTAGAACGAAATAAACATATCGAAAAAGATATTTAACCATCAATTGGTTAACAGAAATAGAATTAGAGCAAAAGTAAATTTTAAATAATTAATGCAAACAATAATTTTATGGTAATTACTTTGATAAGGAAATTTTCAGAAAAATGTCCTTAGTACTTACTCGTTGTTATCAATCATTGTTGATAAGCATATTGATATTGTGAATAATACACTACCTCCATAATATTACTATAAAATTAATCACAACTTCTTACAAACGACTGGGGCGGCTCTAGAACTTGGTTGGGAGGGGACTAAGTCATGAATTTCGAAAAACTTTATAACAAAAAAAAAAAAAAATAAAACCATTTTTTACAGTAGAAATTCAAGCCGTATAAACTTTTGGTTTTATAAACACATCAATTGTAAACAGATCTATTTCATTACAAATATTTATTAACCATAATGCTGTTAACCTTTTTTTATTTTGTTTTTAACGATACATAATTTATTTTTTAGAAAAATACGAACTTGGCTCCAAGGTTTTCCCCCTTTGGAGCCACCTCTGATAAATGATATATGATAACCGATGAATATTTTCATCAACGTTGAACTTAACAAACCAAGGGGCTTCTTAATCCTGTTTTAATTCAATGACAGTTTATCATAAGTATCTTTTAGCATTAGTAGGTAAGTAATTTAACAATAACAGCACTGAGTACATAATAAATAAATGACCACGAACTATGATGATTATTAATTATATAAT
Organism: Chaitophorus viminalis; assembly: GCA_025469195.1. Classification (NCBI taxonomy): domain Eukaryota; kingdom Metazoa; phylum Arthropoda; class Insecta; order Hemiptera; family Aphididae; genus Chaitophorus; species Chaitophorus viminalis. Next base: position 173,506 of record JAIPRK010000364.1, on the reverse strand, counting down.
TATATTTTTTTATAAACAAAAAATATTGTCATCAAAAAGCATTATACAGTTTAAAGGTAGGTACACACGTAGAGGAGAGTCTAATAAGTCCTTAAGAAAAGGCCACGCCACCTCACGCTAACTACACGTCCGGGAATTACTCGAGGATTCAGTCTTTTTCAGTGTACCTACAGTATGACCATGTGTAAACCTGTGTGTACTTAATTTACATGAAAATAAAAATTTTATATTTTTTACATTATTTTTATACTTTTCGTATATTGTGACATGTTCTCGTATATGTCATGGTAATCTTTTGATTTTATGTGCCAACGACAAAGTTCACTTTCATACTGTTTAATAAACTCGTCGTGACCACTGGGACATTATATTATCACGAAATCGTGAATATTATCATCATTATCGTTATTTATTACTTTGACTTATGAGCACTAGATGTTAGTTGGCACCCATGTCAGCTTATTTACAGAGTCAAACCTGCGGTCACATCCACATTACTCGTTGAGCAACCATTATATCTTAAATCGTGGTCATGACTGTAGACTAGCAGTAAATGGAATAAGTAATTTATTACTTATGTCATGATGATTATGATGTTGGAAACCATCTTTATCTGCTTTATCATGTTATCTGTTACCCATGACGAATGACGATATTGTAATATTAAATCCGCAGAGAGTGCCGAGTCATGAGTACCTACAATGGGTCAGTGCTGAGCGTTTCTTTAGTGACCATAGCTGAATCCAACCTCAGTTGTAAGTTGATCATTATTTCATCTGCAAACCCAATGAATGGCCAAATGTAATTATTTTATGCTTTGTACTATTTTAAGTTATGCATTTGTTGTATACTTGTTTATGTATTAATTTTTATTTACATAAGTTTGAGTTTACTTTAAATTAAATATCCAGTGTATATATTTATTTCAGACTCTCAGTAAAATTGTTATTTTTCCCCAATAGTTGTTATTAAAATTTATAAATTATAAATCTGTACCTTTACATCTGTAAATTAAATTTAAACAATTTACATGATTCTAAACTAATATTTTATAAATATAAATATGAATGAAAAATAATTTGTTAGTGCTTTTAAATTTACATTAATAATAATACTATCAAAAAGGATGTATACCTTTATGCTAAGTGCCCTACCAGCTTACCAAGTTATAAAATTGAGTTTAATAAATTATTTTTAGAAATTACTATTCATAATACAAATAAAATGTAACAGAAAGATGACTATTAGACTAATGTCTAATATAATTTGTCTTGTCAGTATTAAAAAAAAAAGAATTAATAATAATACTTTTTTTTGACCAAAATAGCCATCTGTGAATAAGTAGGTATTTGTAATTAATATGAAAATTGGTTGTACATATGAAAACATTTATTTTAATATTATACTTCAATAGTTACTTCAATTCAATTCAAAACTGAATAAAAAAATAGAAATATTAATTAAGATTAGAAAAAGAATTAACTACCCTCTATTTTACTAGATTTTAGAAATCTAAGGTGTACCGTTATGTGAGGTTTGTATTGTTTGAATAATATTTTTTTATGTGCGTGCCGAAAGACCCGTTATTTATTACGGGGGTTTAATTAGCGACTTAAATGATTATATTTAATCATTATGTATTAATTATAATTTATATGAATGTAAATAACGCCTATACATATCAAAATATCATGTTATGGGCAAAGTAAGAAATCCTACTGTACACAATATTCGAATATTTTGTTCAATGTAAGAATTAACATTACAATACAATACTCAAAATTGTCACATACGATGTACGTTTATCGGACATTGTATGAGGCTGCCCGGACAAAGTGTACCCAGCTCGGTTTCAAGTTGACAATGTGAATTAATGTTTGTGTACATTTGTATTATTATATTATTGTATTATATTATATATTGTATTATTATATTATAATAATATTATAAATTTAAATAAATTAAATTTATTCTAAATTATACTTGATAATTTCATTTTAAATTACTAATCGCATATGATCTAAGAATTTCATAATACCTTGTAAAAATAATTTTAAATAGTAAATGTAAAAAAAATTATTTATTACTATATCTATTATCTAATTATGAATAATTATTTTTGTTAAAAATAAGCAAAGCCAAATCAATATCATCAATGGTTCCTGAGTTGATTGGTGTTATGTAAAAATATCGATATATTAAGGGAGAAAAGAATCAAGTCAAGATCATAAATTTACCAGGAAATAAAAATAAAAAATCTTAACTTCAAATTCAATTTTTATTTCGACTTAATTGATCATTAAATAAGATACATAACTTGTTTTCAAATGCATTCTTTACTTTATATTATAAATCATAAAAAAAAGTTTTAAGTGGCAGAAAAAAAGTATTGTTTTTTAGACTTGTCTAATGCACAACATATTTTGTCATATGCTTCAACATTAAGTACCTTGTATCTACATTATTATTATCTGTCATATCTTATTCCAGTAAAATAAAAATAAATGTTATTAATTAACTAAAATTAATACAGGTAATTTAAATAAATGGAGAATATATTATACTCCAGTCATTAATCTCACTAAAGAAAACTTATTTACAAAATAATAATTAAAAATATTTGAAAATTATTGAAATATTGTTTGTTGAATGATTTAATGATTGAATAACACTATTTTGTCTAAATTATAGCTAATATAACTCATTTAACCAATATCGGAGTTTGAAATTCAAAGAACATTAGTACAACCATTTAGATTCTAGATGATTACACCATTGATTATATTATATACTAGTATTTATGATCAAGGTTGTATCTACTCATGTAATACGATCAAATGGGTTAAGACGGTTAGGTAGTTAATCTTGGATCTAAGGTACATATACTATATAAGTACATTGTCGATACTTTGAAGTTAAAACTTGGTCCCGGGAGTACCCACCGTCAAACATATATATGTTACCGGAAAAGATGAAAATTCAGGAATTGTCGGTATATCCTAGTCATTGTTGACAATGACTGGAAAGGTTAGGCAATGTTAGATATCTCGTAGTTTTATCACCATTTCCGTATTATATTAGGATTATAATTTTATTATATAATATTATTATATTCGGATATTATATTATCCGAAGAAATAAAAAATCTAAAATTACACTATTTATGGCTGGAGCAAAAAAGTGTACGAAAGACTATAGGAAAGTTCGTAAGTACGATATTCTTGTGATCAACGGTAAAGATCGCCTTATTAAAACTATAACCAATGCGTCAGAGGGTGTGCGTTATTAGGTAAAAAATGAAGAGTTGATTGATGTCATTCATTCAACACATACAGTAATCGGCAATAAAAAATCTTCAAATCCAAAAAGAGGGCTTGTATCAAAACCTATTTTACATTCGGCATACAACTCTGAACTCACGTGCTCAACTGGATTTAATAGATATGCAATCACAGTCCACAGAGCCTAAATGATTTCCGATTTATAATGAATAACCAAGACCACCCAAGAAAGTTCGTTGTACTTAAAACTTAAACCATTAAAAACAAAACGATTACCTATGTTATTCTAAGTGTCATAATAGTTTACCATGTAACAATAAAGATTAAGATTATGATTTCTACTAAATAGCTAATAAGTATTATAATTTATTATTCGATTTTCAATTTAATTTTTAACGTTATCATCAATGCTTTTAATCTCACTGAAAAATATAAATTAAGATAAAATATTATTTATATGCTTAAAGTTCAAATGTACGAGTAGATATTAAATAGTAAATACAATCGATGTCTGATATTTTTATCTGTACATTTTAATGTCTTCACTTCACTACGTAATACATATGCACGACTTTATCACTGTAAGACCGTCAACAACAGATCAACCACAACTTATTGCAGAACACTGAAAATTTAAAACATTTATTGTAAGTTGACCGAGTTTATTATAATAAAATTTTGTTTAAATATTATAACGATTATAATTTAAATAGTTTGACCTTATTTCAATATAGTGTATTGTTTATACATTATTCTATCATAGTTTCATGTTCTTGATTTATGCAAATCCATTATATTCCTATTTATTAACGAGCTTAAATTTTTACTTCAAAATATAACTTACATACCTACCTATTATATTCAGTTTTCTTAATTTAAGGAAAAAAATATGCATTTCATAATTAAATATATTTTTATGTCTATAAGTATATTTTTTTAATAACAGCTTTTTAAATTTTGAAAATATATTATTTCTAAAAATAAAATACTAATAACAGATAGTTCTTTTTCAATTCAATTAATTTAAAAATACATATTTAAACACAACTACTTTCCAAAATCCTCTATTATAAGGTAATAAAGTACTAATTTTAAAATGTGAAATGTAATATACAAATGTAATATAATATAAACAATAATATAATTGCTGTGAAAGAATATTATAATTGGGAAATATAACAAAATGTGTTATGATTTTTGATTATTAATGTTGCATTAAATTAAATATTTTAATTATTTTTTGGGCATATTTTGACACTGCTAATTTAAACTTTCAAGCCCTATAACAATAATAAACATTGAAGTTTTTTTGGTAATTTTTAGTAAGTTATTTATATAACTAATATATTAATAAGACTTCGTTATTGATTGATAAACTTTTAACGATATTGTGTAGTCATTATGGGTATGGATTAAAAAAAAAAAAGATAATGAGTGGATGCGAGTTCCGTGCAGCAGAGAAAAAAAAGAATCTCCAATCAATTTGTAACTAAAATTATTTCTTTTTATAATAACAAACCCTAAATTCTAATGATTTAGATATAAACTATCAAATGAAATAAACGCAAGAAGGAGAAGCAAAATATAAAGAAGAAATCGATTTAATGCATAAATAACTGTATATAGGTTGATCCTAGCAGATTCTAAAACAAGGAAGAATGGTGTGCCACCAACTGCAATAAAAAATATTTGCCAACTATTACCAGATAAACTCAAAGAAGAACTCATATAATTTGCTAAATCATGGCCATTAATATCCAAAACATATTTGCACAACGCATACAATAGTTTAGATGAAATTAATATTGAAGAGGAATGGCTTAACAACGACCCTCAAAAATGTATTAAAGTTGAGACATGTAACAAATGTTTAAAATGTGTCTTAAAATACTCACTGACTCTACCACTCCACAATTTACAAGTGAACGTTCGTATGACCAGATTGAGGCCCACAACTTCACAGGACAGTTTAGACTTTTAGTGTTTATTTCTAATATAGTGTGATCACTGAACGTGATATTCTAAATCAAGTCAAGGAATGAATATAGATTGCTTTCACTCTAAATCATACACAATATTTTTGTTAAATTATTATTATTATGATAGCGTATACTTAACTCTTAATTGTAATAATAATATAATGTAATTAATAACTTAACATGAAATGGTGGTAATCATTTACTTATAATAATAATTAGTGATTCATAAACTAAAAATAATATTATAAAATAAATTATCCTAATAAAATGTAAATCGAGTGAGAAAAAATTTAGACGCCCTCACAGGCTGCAGAAACTGCCCCATAAAAGCAACCAGTACGGGCCTGTTTATAGGCTGACGCAATTGTACGCCACAGCCTATCTAACCATACGCAATGTACGCAGCAATAGTAGCCGATAATAAAAATCAATCTGTAATCAATAATCAACGATTAAGTGATCACAAAATATTTTCAATATTAATTTATTGTTGTAATTTTTTACTACACTATTTGTTTTTTTTACTCAAGCTGTTAGTTTTATTATTATTATTATTATTATTATTATTAACTTTTCAAGTTTATTATGGAAAATACTTAAAAGGTTTTTAGTATTTTCAATTAAAATAAAAAAGTAAAAAGTTAAATGATGATATTAATGGTAAACACCAAGAAGCAAGTTGTAAGCTTTAAAAAATAAAAAAAGATCGCTTTTATAATTCATTTAAATTTAAATTTTGATTTTTAATTTTTTTCAGTAAATTTTGAGGTTGTTGATGACTAGGAAGCGTATTTAAATACTTTAAAAACCAAGAAAAATTATTTAAAGAATATAATTTAATGAACTTATTATTTCAAAAAAAAAAGGGTTAAAAATGCCTCAAAAAATACCCCAAAAATATTTTAAATAGGTAATGAAAGAAAATTTATTTTATTACATAAATGTTGAATGAAGTTATGAATATTGATATTTATTCAGATATTGTATTATTTTGTGAAGTTGCATTTCTTTCCAAAATATTATAAATATTTTTTATTATTTTAAATCCAATATTCTTTCAATTACAGCATCAAATTTGTTTGAATGAATTTTCCGATATTACTGTTATTTGCTCCGACTTTTAGGAAGAAAGCAAAATAAATTTAATCAAATTTTCTAATTACATCATAAGGTATGTATGAATCAAACTGATACTAATCCACAGATTTATCAGTTATTAATAGGGCTTGGAAATTGTAGGAGTTACATATTTTTCTGTATGCTCTCAATTTATAGCAGCCAAGCTAGAAATTCGTTTTATACAATGACGAGTTTAAATACAAAAATTAAAAAGGCATTTTTTTTTTTGCATATTTTGTCAATTTTAGAAAAAAAGTGCATATTTCTTAATTAATAACTTATTAATATTGAGAGTGATCTAAGCACTAAAATTGATAAAGATAAAATAATAAATAACATTAATATGTATTAAAGACGTATTCCTTTAATATAAAATTTTAATCAAAATAAAAAATATGATTACCTCTATACCTTAAATTTGTGTTTTCTTTTCTTTAGTGTTATTTTACTATAAATTATTAATAATAATTAATTAATAAGTTAATGTATGTGAATGTGTAATGTTCAAGGAGGGACAAGGGCCAAATCCCCCACTAATCATTGTGGTCGACAAAAATCTCGCACCCCCGTAAATTTAATGGAAGTTTTGGACAACCTTGAAAATAGCATGGTTATTCTACGAGTCCTATTGAGATGACGTAAATGTTTTTATGGTTACTGTTAACTTTAATTTGCTTACCATCTGATTGCTCTTCGCGGAGGTGATCATACTTCGTTTGCTGGAATCTAAAGCCACACTTTGTAATTTTGCTTTTTTGTACTACGACATTCACTGATGTTTCACTTGCAGTTGTAGCAGTTAAACTTCTTATTGCGATATAGCAGCGAATAGACTCCTTGATGTTGAAATAAGAGTACTTCACAGTATTTAACAATCTGGGCGTTTATTAATTATTTGAAAAAAGTTCAATCTGGATACGATTATATTAATCCTCAGATAACTTCAGAGAAAAGGTCACCCAAAAAATGTAAAAAAAATATTCTGATTTAGATAGCCATTTTTTAAAATTAGTGCAATGTGCAACAATATGACAGTATATAGATTATATTACATATTTAAAAGACTATAATAATATATAATACTTACTATATTATACTTATTCATTTATTATTATATTAAGTAACGAATTAAATGGTTATGTTCTACACTCATACACATAGGCATCAGGTTTTCAAAATTTCATGGGGGGCTCACTATTTTGTTAACTCATGTACTGTTTTACCTCTTACAATATATTTTTTCTTTTTTTTTTCTTAAATCATTCGTTATATAATAACTAAAATATAGTTATTTATTGTTTTGTATGTTATAACATTTTAATTTTCAATAATATTAGTATCATGCAAAATCACAAGACAAAATGTGTTAAAAATAAAATTATTAGTTTGTGGATGTACAGATAACAAATACCAATCGATTTTTTTATTTGAGAATCATAGTGGGCCTGAGCTCCATTTTATCAATCTCATAGGGGGCTGCAGCCCTAGAGCCCCCTGTACATGGCACCCATGCTCATGCAGTCATTCGTAATTTTTTAAACAGTAAAATTGTCAATAATTGGACTACGAATTAGTTATTTGATTGTTATTGTAGTTATCATAGTAATGATCTGAAATATTTACCGGGTACTTTGTATTCATCAACATAAAATCATCAGAAAATATTATCTTGGTGACCCGCAATATATGAAAAAAAATCGTCTGGCCTAGAGCCCAAACGGCTATCGACCCTTAAAAATTTAATTTTCAAAACACCCTTTCTTATTTGACAATTAGACCATAATCCCAATATATACCCTAAAAACAGTTCAAGCTGTGTGCTGAATCAGTCAGTCAAGACATAAAATATCTTATTTATATGTTACGGGCAAAGTAGGAAGTCCTGCATAATGGCATAATGCACCGTGTCTGCGGTCATTGTACAAAATGCCCGATTTTTGAAGGCGAAATATGAATAGTTTTATATTTTCCAGGCATTGTATACAGTGCAAAACTAAATTTGGTTACTCAAGGTTAAATATTGAAAATATGTGATCGGATTTTGTAGCAAATGCTTATTCTTTTGATGGGATTGTAATAGAAATACAATTCTTATACATAAATAGGTTTTAAATCGTTCTGATTTCAATGAAGTAAACTTTTGCTTTTTTATTTTTTCCACAAAACTTGTTTTTTTTTCTTCTTTATTTGGTTCTTTTATTTTAATATTTTATATATTTATTATATATATAAATTATATATATATTATATATATATTATTTATATATATATTTTAATAATTATATTTATATAATTTTTATGAAAATTTAACATATTTCTATGTATTTTATATTACGACTACCTATATCATTATTGCCATTGATAAATCCAGTAATAAATGGATAACTAATAAAATAACTATCGTTACTGTGCCGAAATCATAGTTCAAAGAAATCAATAGCATTTATAATGGCACTGCACTAAACATTAATATGGAACATTATGATTTAAATCAGGGGTCGGCAACCTTTTTACCTACGTGGACCATAATTTGTTTCAGTTTTTTATGAAGGGTCGCATACAAAATCAAAATATTAAAAAATATAATTTTAACATATAATACTAATATATTTACAGATAGCAACAATCATATTATGAGTTTAACATTACTGTTGACCTTATTAACTAATCTTTAATTAAATACATTAGTAGAGAAAATTTAAAAGTTTAAAAATAATTATCAAAATTGAAATTTTAAAAACCATGAAATATATTTGGTGGGCCGCAGCAAAAACTTTCAAGGGCCGCGAGTTGCCAGTGTCTGATTTAGATGATTTAGTTTATATGCAATATGCACCAATTATTTCAGCTGATGTGGAAAGGTGATTTTCTATGAATAAAAATATATTAGCACCCAATCGGATAAGTTTTAACGAAAATCACTTGACCAAATAATATATGTTCGTAAATTCATTTTATTTATATGAATTTAATTTAATGTGTAATTTAAATTTTTTTTCTCTAAATTGATTTTAATATATGTATTTTTTTTTTTTGTTTTTTTGGCTACTTAAAATGCTATTTTAAGAATTTATTCTACTACAAAATCTGAGCCCTAGTAGTCATTTAAATACTTAATTGTACAGAGCACGGATCGGTTTTTACTATCGGTTGCTGTCATCGCGTATATTGCGTGTTATAAGATAAATATCTCATAAATCGTAGTGCCGAGCGAATGAAATATATATAAGTTTATAGATAAGCTGCAATAACCTATTATGAAGGCTATTTGATATAAATATGCACAGCACATAATTCACATTTTCCAATGATCAGTTGTTTCCTTTTTTGAAGGAGAGAATCACTATGAAAGAATACTGAAAGGGATAAGAGAAAAAAGTAAAAATAAATCACCTAGCCCGAACCGCTGAAGCTATGACTATGAATTTGTTTAGAAGATATGATTTATGATGTAGAGAACCACTACTATACTTTACTACAGAAGTTCTACATCTCTTGATTAATTTTAACTTTTAAGCTGATATTCGTATTCATATAATCATAATACTGGCAAATTAACTCTGGTAATAAAAGCTATATTGATAAATATATATAGATAATATATATAGATAATATATATAGATAAATATATATAGATAAAATTATTGAATGTTACATTATAATTTGCAGATTATTCATCTTAACAGAATGTGTATTTTTTTTTTTTTTTTATTAGAGTACACAACTTCGATTAGAAGGGTTGCTCATATTCATTAGAAGCTTTTGTTAAAAATGTTGTCCACTTGGTACTTTGGGAGAGAAGAGTAATTTTTTTTTTTGAATTCTCAAACATTTTTCCGAATAATTAAGAGAAATGAAAGAAAAATTACTAAAAGTGACAACTTAAATAATAATAATCTTAGAACTGGAATTTTCACTGAATACTTACGTACATTTCATTACCGTTCGGAATACACAATATAACTTTTAAAAGATTTTGCCTTTTTTGAGCTATTTAAAGATGTTTGAATATTTTCGTAGCCAAACTAGTTTTAAATAGCCTAACCCGTCTCTTCCAACCTCATATAATCATTCCTCGTACTCAATGTTGTTAAAATTCCTTTTATTTAGGAATCCGTTCAATTCCTCGTTCATTTAATATTAAAAGGAACACGTTCAATTCCTCGTTCCTATAAGAAAAGAACTCGTTCTTTTTTTCGTTCCTCTAAAGTATCTGGTTCCTAGTTACCTTAGTTTACATCAATACCTATTTAATACAATTATTTTAATATTCTAAATATTTTAACTTTAAGTACAATTGTCAATTAATATGTAAAAAATATTATTTTAAATATATAGTCAGTATAAATTAATACGAGATCTATAAATAGATAAAAAAAAGATATTTACGTTCCTATTCCTTTAAAAAAGAATGGAATTAATTCATTCATTCGTTCCTCAAAAAAAGAATCAATTCCAGGAATCGTTCCTTTAGGAACGCATTCCTTAACAACACTGCTTGTACTTATAATGAAGTCAGTGTCTGTCTCAATTCAAAGATTATGATCATTACTTATATTCGTTTCTTCCATATTCCTTAAACTTTCGTAAATGTATGTGAATTGTGATACAATAAAAAAAAAACTTTATCGGAGTTGGATTTTTATCAACTAGATAATTTTACTGATCTTTTCAATCAATTATAAATACCCAAGTAATTTGATATTCCTTTATTAGTTAGTTGTAGTTTTCTATTTCAGTGTAATCAAATGTCAAGTCTAATCAAACGGGTCTTTTCTGAGGGTTTCAACATAGGCAGTTTTTATAATATACATATATACATAATATGCATAATATACAGTTTTTTAAGTGCGTGCGTGCGAGCCGTATGCTTGTGTACGTAGTAAATGATCATTAGTGTTGTGTTGACACATCTATAGATAATATATTATGGATAATACCATTGATTATAATATTTATAATCAATGATAATACTATAATAGTATACTGTTGATAATAATATGGTTGCGTAACAAGCTACGATCATTGAACATTGAATTATATGGTATTATCATATAGTTCAATGGCTATGATAAAGTGGCAACCGAAAGTTTTTATCAAATGTATGAAAAATGAACGAAAAAGTTTAGTCACCTTCTGGTACCATCTAGATCATGCTATGCTGTGTTTTCATTCAATTTTAGAAATTTAAAAAAGGTTTTATAATAATATGGTAAAATTCAAGTAGTTCTACTTGACATGCGCGAAGAGCGCTACTTTAAATCTGAGATAAGAACTTCCGTACGCCGCTATTGAACATAGTAAAGCCAATAAGCAACCATACTATATTATACAGCCGTGGTGTTAACGTGGCGGGCGCAAGACGGAGATAATGAGTATTCAAACACTATCTATATTTACTGTATAATCAGTAACCACAAAATAAATGAAATTTTCATTTAAAAAATGTCAATTATTCTGTGGTAATAGACAAGAAAATAATAATTCTGATATTATTTCAGATTACCAAACTGTTCTATAAAATTAAAAATATTATACCATTGATACCTACCGGTCATTCAGCGATGATAGTAAAAATAAATAAATTGAGGAATATTCATAATGACATTTTACTTATTAATATTATTATATTGTTATATTATATAATTTATTATATAAGAATATATTATGTCACAGAACAAAGCAATTAATCACACTATTTGTCACGTATTATGTCTAGGACCTAGGTGTTAAGTGTGATTAATTGCTTTGTTCTGTGAAAAATATATTCTTATATAATAAATTAGAACAAATAAATGTATGATAGATGATGTTACCAATTCAAATGCACACATTTATTGAAAAATTGACATCGGTGTCGATCTCAGATCTGTATAGTGCGAAACTTACGAAATACAAATTTGTCGCTCTGAGCAATGGGGTCCTATGGTCCTATCTAAATAGGTACGCCCTTGCCTATACACTACCTGGCTACTCGGTCAAATATATAATATACGAGATTTATGACTGTATCTCTGTGTCAGTCTAAAGACTAAAATAGTTAATAAAATATATACTCCAAACAAAATAATAGAAAAAAATTGGAAACTCGCTCTGCTATACATTATAGAGGGTGTAGTGACTGAAAGTCCGGTAAAAAAATGTTTATAGTTTTTTTAGAAGATTAATCTTGTGTTAAAATTTTGAACCTCAAGTATAAATGCCAAAAACATTATTAATTTTCATCTACAAAATAATTTGGAAAATATTGCGATGACATATTTCATAAAAATTTGAATTTGTGCTTATGAAAAAAAATTTTGAATAACGATTTTCGAGTTTTTTTGATTACATTAAGTACAAATGTAATATACTTTGTGTTAAACTTTCAAGATTTTCTGGTCAGTCAAATTATTTCATCGATATCCTAACAAAAAAGACTTGAAAAATCAAAAATATTTTATTGTCTATAAATTGGTCAAAAAAAGTCAAAATTTTTCAAAAACTTAATTATGTATAGAAAATGCTACTATAAACATTTGATGAAAATGTCAAGTATTTGCAATTTTTCGTTTTTGAGTTAGATCAATTTGAAAAAATGTATTTTGTCCAAAAGTGGTTTTGGGTAAATATTCCGTTTTTCTCAACGTTTTTGAAAAGTATTGAACATTTTTAATTTTTGAATTGCTAAAATATCAACTAAATTCACTTTATATTCGGAAACAATGCCATTTAAGGTAATCAAAGCATATTTACTGCTCCAAAACGTGATGACAGACACAAAAATAAAAAAACACATCATTGTAAAATCAATACATTCTTTACTTTGTTCAGAATCTATTCTCCCTCCCCTTAGACAAAAAAAAAAAATGAAAAATCGGGTGAGGTGGTGTCAGGAAAGTATTTAGAACAACTCTGAAAAATAATTGGAAAAATGGTAGACGGTGTCGTCACAAAATTGAATCATAAAAAAGGCCCGTTATTTTATATATTTACGTTTGTGTAAGAAAGAACTAAGAACACAGAACAATATTAGTTTTAAATTAGTTTTTCGATGAGAAAAAAAAAATATTCACAGTTGTCAATCTTCATTCGAATTAATCCTGTATCTTATCGAAATTCGGAAGCAATGGCTGCGGGCTGGCGATAAATGGTAGACATCTGCATGCACATGTCACTGATATATTATTTACATTATTTATTACTTATTAGATCAAAATATTCATGTTCGATTTTAGAGCGTGAACTAACTAACAATACCTGCCAAAAATTAAAGTATGTACTTCTAGTCATTTCATATATATATAAAAAAAAAAAAAGTTAGATTTAGATTTAAAAACAAGTTTACTTTGCATCGGTCGGTGTAATTTTTCAATTTTATTGAAGATATTCATGCAAAAAAACCGTTTACAATTTTTATTAACTCGTTAATTTTTAGTTGTAATTAATTAAATAACAACTTTCAATATGAAAAATATGTTTCGACCGATTCAAGTACCTACAGTTGTTTAGTATCTCAAAAATCTTTGAACTTTCACAATCGTACAACGAGAAATCCCTAAACTATTGTCAGGCGTTTAGGTTGTTGTGACAAAAAATGTATGCGATTCCTGGGTATTTGGGATATATTTTTCCGCTCGTCCTACAATAGTAAAATATTGATTTTGTCTGTTGATAAGTTATCAAATCGCTTCGCACAGTTTTTTTCTTCTTGGATTTGGCAATCTATTAGTGATGTGTACGTGTACTAAGCTTTCTTATTCTGCAGTAAAATCCATGTAACCAACTAGCTGTTATAAAACATTTCCCGATTATTAAATCTCGATATGAATATTATCTTATTTAGTGATGGGCATAACTGAATCGTTTTGACTATCGACTACATTCGATAGTTAAACCGAATGTTTTTAACCGTCGAAGTAGTTGATTGTTTTTACCGATACTATTCGAATGAATAGAACGATTTAGGTCTACTAGGGGGGTGATTGGGGGATAGTAGGTTCGATAACATCGAATCATTCTTTAGCTTATGAATAATCCGATAGTTTTAAACTATCGAATAACTCGATAATTTTAATTATCGACTAATTCGATAGTTTTCATTCGTTTATGCCCATCACTAATATTATTTACTATCCCTATCACATAATGGGTAACTATCGAGATGTATGTATTATACAGTATAGTGTAGTATATTATACATCTTGAAGTGGGTAAGTAATGCCATCGAGATAATTTTTTCAATAATTATTCACTTCGGGTGGGGCACTTCATTTAATCGCAATTTTGTATAATCGTACCTGCAGCGAAAACTGTTGGTACATCGTGTGCGTGTACAATGAAGTTTTTATCGCTCATTGGTAGTTGGCACATCATTGTACACAGCCGAGTTACGTACTAATATTACGAAATAATCGCAAACATTACCTACCGATGATTTGAACACTACAAACAGTACAAACCTTATCCACGAGAGATTATATTTATATTACTTCATAAATTCGTCTAAAAGATTTTTTTCTTCTACGCTTGATTCAGAGTTTGCAGAACAATGTATTGGCAATTGTCCAAACACTAAAAGTTCGTACAGCTCCACTTTTTGGAACACTTATTTCATCCACAATACAACTAATAAAAAAAAAAAAAATTAATACTATATTTAACCTCAGTGTATTCGTATTTGATTGTTTATATTTTATATTCAAATTTCTACTTTAAAAACCTGTCTGTAACTTTGGAACCAATTTCTTTTAGGTTCAAATTTATAAGTCGATTATTTAAGTGCTCCCATAGGTCTTAAATTCTTAATAATTAATATTATACAATTTGTAAAAAAAAAAAACAAATGTAAGGTCTATTTTTGGCGTTTGAAAGGTTGGACTTACACTGTGAACTTATTTCAAGAGCAGTAAAGAGGGACTTCCATGTTAATTAATATTGAAGTATCAAAAGTACCTTAACACCGGGGTTTAGTTTTAACCTAAATAAATTGAATGTATTGCAGAACTTGATTTATTTATTATTCTCCTTGCAGACCACGGTAAATTATGAACACAGTCATCCGGATTTAAATCATCTTACAAGACTGTATGGGGTTTTATCTATACATATATAAAAATTTTTTTTACAATTTTTAATTATATTTAATTGTTTTATTAATGGTGATTATTAAAATCACATCGTTCTCAACATTGATTATATTTTATAACTAATTAAAAGCTTTGACTATGATTATAACAGATTTCACTCCACATCCAACCATGACAGTTCATTGGTGAACTAACAAACACAGTATATTCATTGAAATGTATTTATTGGCTGTTTCTTACACAAAGTCATTACATCAAAAGTTTAAAATAATTTTAAAAACCTGGTTACAATATAAAAATGAAAGAAAAAATTTTAACATACTATAATTCAAATTGATTTAACAAATAAAATAAAATGTGAATCCTAATCTTATTACAAACTTGACATCTTCTTAGCGTGAACCTTCATATGGATTTTCATATGATTGCGAATAGACCATTTTCGTGAAAATGACTTGTTACAAGTGTTACACATAAAATACTTTTCTTCAGTGTGAAATTTCATATGCAATTTCAAATATGATCTACATGAAAACGATTTATTACATACCTCGCATAAATAAGACATTGTACGAGAATGAATTTTAACGTGATTTTGTAAAGTTCCCAGGAGAGTAAATGATTTATCGCAAATGTTGCATACATGGGGCTTCTCCCCAGTGTGGATTCTCATATGCAATTTCAAGCATGATTTATATAAAAACGATTTGTTACACACATCACACATATATGAAGTTTTTATAGAATCGGCAGAATCAATCTGTGAAGTTTCTTCATCAACTGGTAATTTAATGACAGGTTCATGGACTTTATGAATTTTCATATGTAATTTCAGGCAAGATTTATATAAATATGATTTATTACATACGTTACATGAATAATGCTCTTCTGCTGTGTGAAGTATCATGTGTGATTGCAGTTGCAATTTCAGATTGAATGATTCAGAACAAACGTCACATAAATAAGGTTTTTCTCGTGTATGTGTCAGCATATGTTGATTGATATGCGATTTTTGAGAGAATAATTTGTCACAAACATTACATAAATAAGGGCTTTCTCCGATATGATCCACCATATGTGTTTGCAATTGCACTTTTTGAGTAAAAGATTTATCACAAACGATACACAAATAAGGATTCTCTCGAGTGTGAGTCATCATGTGTAAAAGTAAAGATCCTTTCTTCGTAAATGCTATATTGCATATTTTGCATTTATAAGACTTTTTTCCAACATGATTTTTCATGTGCGCTTGTATACCCCCTTTTTGTGTAAATGAATCGTTACAAACGTTGCATATGTATGACTTTTCCCCAATATGAATTCTTAAATGAAATTTTAATGCAATCGGAGAAGTAAAATATTTATTACACTCATTACACTTCAGTTCTAAGTTTGTAGGATTTTTTTCTTGCACCAAATTTGTAGTTTCTTCAACAATTATACTTTTGTATTCGTAATCGTCAATTAAATCGTGTTCAGTTTTTATTTCAGAATCTGTTGCTCCAAACTTGGTTCCAGTATCATCTTTTTTTCTGAAAATTATTATTATTAAGATTATTATTATAAAACATAAAATACAGCCATTTATAAATATTAAATAATCTAGATAAATAAATGTACCAGATTATATATTATTATATAATTTGAGTACAACAAATTATCTTTACATATTATAATAACACTATATTAAACATTTCATAACACATAGGTTCTAAGGATAATACTACCGGAAATTATATTAATTAGCAAGTAACACCTCATATAAATGAGAACAGAAAATCACTTTACTTGACGAATACTTTATATCATATTCTCTAAAGTACAATTACCAGTACAATTGATGGATAATAATTGTACTTATTACTAATTAGTAATTTTTTCACTAAATTTTAAAGAAATTACATCGAAAATTACCTTGAAAGATATTTATAATAGTTCTAATGATTTTTACAAATAAAACATATATCTGAAATAATAATATCCTATAGAACAAAAAGTAATTTATAATATTTAACAGTTGCAATTTATTAAAATAAAATAATTTTAAAAAATACCACTAAGTAAGGCTTCTATTGCACATATTATTGTGGTTGATCAATGTGATTTTTGAAAGAATAATTTACTTTACATAACGTAATTAAAGTTCATTAAAATCAAATTACATAGCCAAAAAATTCTATTGTATCTTTAAGATTCAATGTCAATATCCATTCATAAGATCATATCATATTTACTGAACTACTATGAATTTGGATTCTCATAAGTATAAATAAATAAATAAACAAATTGTGGATCAAGCTTTATCTTTCTAATATTTTTAGCAATCATACATGTTGATTTTGAAAGGATTATGAATAAATTTGTTTTAATATACCTACTATATATTCATATTTTATTACATTCAAATCATTTTTTTTTTTTTAATGATTTTGGGGAGTTCTGGTCTTTCTAAACCACAAGGATCATGCTCATTTCATTAGTCTTTTATATAGACATTTAGGGATAAAAGTTTTTAAAAATATGTTTCCAATAATTCAATTCTCAACATTTTTTTGTGTTCATATATAAATGAATTGACTAAATAATTCTTACAGTTAGAAAAAGTATAAAATTAAATGTTTCAATATCTACATATTAGTCAGTAGACATCTCATAAAAAAAAAAAAAAACAATATACAAATTCTACACTTTTATTCAATACTTAATAAATGAAGTATTAATAATATAACAGTATACTTCATATTAAATTTTATTTAAGTACCTAACAATTTTAGGGTTATTTTTAGCAGCCGCAAATTTGCCAATAATTTTAATTAATTAATTATGAAAAAAAGTTCCAAACCCCTAGGATTTCCCCGTCAAGCCCATCAAATCCATCACTGATATGCAGCTGACTAATCTGTGAATGGCAATTAAAACATGTATTTAACCAAACTCCTATGAAAGCAGGAGATATTTATCTAAATACAAATTTCGAAAAATATAAACTGTTAACTTAAACCATTGAAAATGCTTTCACATTAAAAATTTCAATATATAATTCCACAGACAATCTAATTCAGTGAATCTCTACGTTGGAGAAATCACTCCCGGTGGATGATGATGAGGTTCTGAGAGGCAGTGAACTTATTTTGGGTAGTAGAGGAGCGATGAGCTGTATACAGTTTTAAAAACATTTGGAAAAATTATACACTCAAAAGCTTACTAGTTATTTAAATGCAATAAACACTATCCCGAATTATAGTAAGATAATATTTCAATTTAAATTATTAGTATATATTATATAAAAAAATAATAATTCATTTAATTTATAAAAAATGCGATTTAAGAAAATAAATAAGTATATGTTATAGTGTTTTATTAAAATCAGAATAAAATAAATTAGTTATTAATAAGGTATCATAATATTGATTTAAAGACAAGAACATCTTTTCAATTTAGGGATTTTATAAATTGAAAGAGAAAAGGAAATAAACACAAATCAAAAAATTAACAGTGTTCAAAACTGACAAGGGCCACAGAATTGAATTGAAATAAATTAGTATAGATACAATAACAACATTTAGGGTTATGTTATTTGTTATATGTTTTTGACTGATAAAATGTTTATTTTGCTATTTTAAATTGATAAAAGTATACAAAATTGTTTAAAAACTACCTACTTCGTTTAAATTGATTTACTAAATGTTGAGTCTTGTATGTGATATTACAGTAAAAGTTTCAAATTTAACTGATTATAACTAATTTTATTAAATAGTCTATAATTATGTGTAAACTCTGTTATAGGTATATTTTATTTTCAATTTTTTCTATATATAACTACAAGAACACAAGAATAAGCAGTTATTTAATGTTTTTTTTTTTTAAGTCAATCTTCAAACACAATTCAAACCTAGATTCTATTTCTATTAGTCTGTGCTAGTTTCGTGACTGTACTGATGTTTCTCGAAAAAGGTTGTTTTTCACACACGCTTAATATTTAATTGTTGCAAACAAACTAATAGTAAAATAATAACTCCATCGCCGTGAGAATGTGATTTTTTTTTTTTTGAAGAATTAAGGGGATTGTAATTATGATCTGTCTCTGTTTATCACACGTTCAACATAGAAATTTAGACGTTTTATATTTCCAACGTACCGATTGATTAATTAATGTGATAAGAATTTTGAAAACAAATTTGAATTTAGCGTTAAGTCTACTTGAGAAATTTTGGGGAACAAAATGAAAAATGTGGGAAAGTCGATCTAAAGTAGACTTAACGACGAATTTAAATCCGTTTTCAAAATTCTTATCGCATTAATTGATTGATCGGTACGATGGATTTAGAAAACGTCTAAATTCCTATGTTTCATAGACGTGTCATAGACAGACAGAATATCATGGCTTACGATCTCCTTAAAATAATAAATAAGCTTTCAATCCAACTTTTTAAGTACTTATTTCCTATACTAGCTAATCTCAATACCAAAAAACGTCAAAATCTCTGAAAAAGTAAATCAACTCACTACCCAATACCCAGGTCATACATGTATATTGTTTGAATTAATATAAAATAATTAATATTCAAAACATTATTTAAAAATAGTCGGAGCTTAACAGGCAGTTTTAAATATTTACCAAGCTTTTGGTAACTTTTATCGTCTCATACAAAATATTGGTTGTCTACTTTTATTCAATAGCAATTTGATAAACTGATATTCCAGTAATGGCGACTAATCGATACATGCAATTAAACTTATTAATTAAATTTTTTTTTTTATTAATGTTCTATATTTTCAAACCGTCAATCGCTAGGCAATTATTCGAAAGGGAATACAAATTATAAATTATAACAAAAATCAAATTAAGATTAGGTGTGTTTGTGTTTCAGCTTTTGTTAAAAAAAAAAAAAATCAATACAAGGGGTCGTTGTCGACAATGCCTAGCTGCATGACCGGGCAATATCTACAATGAAAAATATAATTTTTGTAAAAAATGACGTACATGGTTAATATTTTACTAAATATTTTTATATCATAAATGCACAATAATGACCTCTAATGTGAAAGTTTAAAGTTCCAAAAGTTGATATTAAAAAAAAAAAAAAAAAAAAAATTCGATTTCTATACACTTTTATAGGTTGGTTCAGATACCATTTATTTTAGGTTTCTCAGACAATGTTAAATATTATCTACCTTTTCTGAAGTTTTTAAATAAATCACTGTATTTTATAATAAATTTCAAAACATAGTTAAACTTTTTTGATTCCTCTACTAATATCAGTTACAAGAATTAATTAATAATACATTAATAACTATGTAAAATACTTAAATATATAACAAAATTTATAAAAGTGTTACAAATCATTTTTTTATAAATTCTAAAAATATGAATTTACCTACCCATAACAAGTTAAGTAATTTTAGCAAATTTGACTATTGTTTTGCTTTTGTGATATTTGTTAATCATGATCCAGGCTAATATCACACATTTTATAAATCATTAATTTAGTATAATTTTTATTTCGTGTAAACAAAAATCCGTTAGTTACTATGAATTAGCATTTTATCATTTCCAGATTTATTTATACAAATGCCACCAACGTACCCTAACACTATAACTCAAAAAATAAGAATAATGACAACGTATACATTCTTAATAACGTATTTTCGTGTTTTTAAGTTTAAAACAGTTTAGATCAATTATTTTAAAGATATGGGCGAAAAAAGAAACTTAAACAGAAGTATTTTTATTCTTTAAAAAGATATAAGTATAACTATTCTACTGATCAGTTTAATGTTGTGTAACCAAATTCAAGATGTATGTTTTACCTGATATCAAGTATTACTTTATATACTAATGCTTTAACATTCTATTTTATATCCATCTCGAATAATTTATTTGTAAAAGAAACTAGAAATTAAGCTGATATATTTCAAATATTTTGAGATGCATTTGAAATTACGTATATATGTTATGGTAAAAGACGTAAACATGGTGAATGGAGTCATTTACTCGAAAATTGTTAAATCTTGTAATATTAGACATTATTTCATTTACATATGAATGAATATACTTGATAGTAATTTAAATTGATTTTAAATTTAGTTGTTAGTTCTTAATTCATAGGTTCAATTGTAAATTTTATTTTTTGAATATATTAGACCAGAGTAGTATTATTCATTTTAAAAGTTTGGTTAGGTCTAAAGTGTTCAACAGGTATTACAATCTAATAGAATTGTTATTTTTATCAAAACAGAAGTTACAATGGATATGGTGTCAAACATTGGTATTGAACAAGAAATAGCGCGATTATAACGTATAAATAAGCCATAGTATAGATAAATAACAAATTAAATTTGACTGTCGAAAATAAGATACACATCATCATCATTTGATACTGCCAACAGGTGGCAACGCAGCTGTTGTTCATGTTTGAGAGTATAATACAGTGTTGCCGAAATAACATTATATATATGTATATATATGTACTAATTATTGACGGAACACGTAGGCATGGCGGAGTGGAGTAGTACGGCCGAGAAAGAGTAACGGTAGGAACAACCGTGAGGAGGAGGACATGATACACCGTTCCTCAAAAATGGCACCAGGGCATAGCTGTGCGCATGAACGCTGTGCTACATGAGACGCAGCCTGTCTTCAAAACCACGAACTACTTCTTCCGTCACAAGGCTATGGTTATATAATACGAACAAATCAGTACCTCAATGGGATGGTAGATAAAACTACCGAGGTGGGGTGCATTTATCGATTAACTGGCCACGATGTCGGAAATAGCATAGTGAAGCGGGCAGTAGGGGTTATCTTCAATTATCCAATACAATATTATTATAAAATACAAGGGTCACATTATAGTTGAATTATAACATTAGATTATTCAAAATGATTCGAAAACTACAGCTTTTTCATCTACATGAAATTTCAAGTTGTATTATTTAATGCATACTCTTTATTTATACATAACTTATTTATTTAACTACAATATCGCATAGCTTTGTCGATCAATTTTTTTTTTTTTTTGGTTAATTCTGATACAAGTTATTGCGTGATGAATATAATTAAGGGGGTTCTTTTTTCATTTTTCATATTTAGCTCAACATTAGTGGCTCATATAATAAAATAAAATATAGGCTTAAAAAAATATATCGCAGTCCATAATGCTATATTTAATGCGTTTCATATGTAAATTTCCAGTTATCACGTATATAATTTAAATAAAGTATTCATGTATGAATTTCTACAATAATATTTTTATGTTAAGAGTTGAGTAAATTTATATTATTAATACAAGTTAATCATTTTTAGGATTTGAATCAACATTTTTAAATATCCCGCTTTTAAGTATAACATTAAGACAAGTGTGGGTCAAGTATGCAATTGCTTCGAAATTATTTTTCTTGTTAAATTATGTACCACTTTTTTTCATTTTCATATTTCTAATAAGTAAGTTAGGTAATGTTAAAGTATAAAATATCAAATTTTATACAGATGCCATTCTATATATATTTATAATTATGTGAGCAGATTAAATGAAGTACTATTTACATACTCAACACCATAACAATAATTAAATAAAAATTTAACATATTTTGATAATTTAAAAGGATTAATTAAAAAAAACATTGTGGATATAAGCATACAAAAATTAAAATAGTACGCAATTTATAATAGGACCTTTAGAACCATAGGACAACAAAACTTTTCAAAAATAAAGATAATGTACATTTTATACGCAAATTCCAACGAATAATAATCATAATTTAATAAATACAAAACAATTGGACACAATATTATGTACCTATTATTAATGAAAGTAATTTTTATTTTAAAGTCACCTACCTATGTTATTAGTAAGACCGGAATCATAGAACAGAATATGTAATCAAAATTTCAATTCAATATAACTGGAATTTAAAAACAAAAATATAATTGTTACACTTCAAATTACTCATAAGTGTATTATCAGTTATTATATAAAAATATCAATTTAAATAGTGTTTGGTTGTGATAAAAGTGTAATTTGTTGAGGTAACATCGGTACATATTTTAAAGTTAAATCAATTTACATAATTGAAGTTTTACAAATTAAAAAATTATATTTTTAAGAGTATCAGAAGACAGCATATGACGAAACATAAAATTAATTTTTTTTATAAAATACTGATAAAAATATTACATAGTAAATTTATATTTATATTATTTCTTTTATGGAGGTATTTCGCATATAGCCCGGGAATTGTGTAAATACGCTGACCATTTTAGTTATCTGCTGAGAATTTAGTTTGAATGGATTTATATTATCCAGGCAAGGTGAACATTATTTTTTTGTTTCTTTTAGCTATTTATTTTTCGAGTAAAATAATATGCAATTATGTCAATAGAAAGTCACATTAAAAATTTAGAAAGTAACCATTTACCATTTTATAAATTAGATGGAGCACAATTTACAAATATATTAATTAATTAAGGAATGCATACATAATGGATGAAATCTATCCATACAACAACCAAAATAAAATAAAAAAAGAACCTGATGGAACTCGCTCTGCTGTACAGATAGGGGTGGAGTACACCTCGTTCATAGGATGGTCATTACAATGGATTTGTTAAATTTGAATGCAATGATAGGTATCATTATATACGAATAACGATTCTGAACGGAAATGATATGTTGGTCTAAAATGGGTATATAATAATATAGAATTTTATATTTAAATTGAAATATAATGCAACAGTATGCAATTTCGTAAAAATTAAAATTTCAAACAGTCATAAAAATTTTTCCACTAAGTCCAGTTGAATATTTTTTATATATTTTTGAAGATTAGCTTATGGACTACCTAGTGTTAAAATTTTGAACCTTAAATATAAACAAAAATTTTTTTTATAAATTTTCAGCTACAAAATAACTAGCAAATCATTGCAATTTTAACATATTTTATACAAATTTGAACTTTATAAGCTTATAAAAAAAATTTGAGTAAGTCGATCTCCAATATTTTCTAGTTGCGATAAGTATAACTTTTTATAAACATTGTATTAAATTTTCAAGAGTTTTCAGACAGTCAAATAAACTTTAGAGATACTTAAAAAAAAAAAAATACAAAAATCGAAAATTTAAATTGTCTATAAATAAGTCAAAATACTTTGAAAACTTAACTATGTATAAAGAATGCCAATATCAAGATTTGGTAAAACTTTCAAATTGTTACGGTTTTTGGTTTTTGAGTTACAGCAAATTTCAAAAACCGATGTCAATTGTCAGTCTAGAACATTATACATTATATTATATTTTACATGTAATTTTATGTCAATATTCGCTGTTCAAACGCTTGTAAAAAATAAATTGTGCCTATGGATTTTGTTGATTTTTGAATGACAATAAAAACTACTTGTGTGGAATATTCTATTAAATTTTCAAGTATTTTGTATTAATCAATTTTTTTTTATCACCGATTATAAAAAAAAAAATGTAAAAAATTCGAATTTTTTAAATGCCTATAAATGGCTTAAAAATCCATATAATATTTTGAAAAAAAGTATGACATAGAGAAAATGCTTATCTTAACAACTGGTAAAAATTTCAAGTTTCTGCGACTTATACATTTTGAATTATAACAAATATTTAAAATCGTTTGACAATAAATCACTATTCTATGCGATTTCGTAAAATTTTAAATTTCAAACGGTCATAAAATTTTTTCCTTTTGATCTGGTAGAAATTTTTTAAAAGATTTTTGAAGAGTAGCTTATGGATAACTTAGTGTTAAAATTTTGAACCTTAAGTATGAACAGAATAAATCTTATGAATTTTTATCTACAAAATAACTTGCAAATTATCATGATTTTGACACATTTTATACAAATTTGAGCTGCTTTATGGGCTTATAAAAAAAATTTGAATGAGACGATCTCCGATATTTTTTAATTACGATTAGTGTAACTTAATATATACCTTGTATTCAATTTTCAAGAGTTTTCGATCAGCCAATAAATTTTAAATTTTATAGATGTTTAAAAAATTTTTTTTACAAAAATCGAAAATTTAAATTATTTATAAATAAGTTAAAATGTATTAAAATACTTTGAATACATAACCATGTATAGAGAACGCCAAAATAAAGATTCGGTGAAAATTTCAAGTTGTTGCAGTTTTTGGTTTTTTAAAAAACATTTAAAAATATGTATTTTGTAAAAACGTGATTTTGTGTAAAATTTCCTGTTTTTTCGTAATTTTTTTTTATCGTTTTTTCAATTTTTTTAAAAAGTATTGAAAAAGTTGGATTTTTGACTTGTCCAAGTACCATCTACATTCACTTTTCTATCAGAAAAATTGCTGTTTGAGAAAATCGAAGCATTTTTACTGTCAAAAAAAGGTGTCATCAGACACAAAAATAAATAAAAAACAGGTAGGCCTCGCTTTGCTGTACAGCTGGGGGTGGAGTGCATCTCGTTTATAGGATAGGTCATTATTACAATGGATTTGTTAAATTTGAATGCAATAAGAGATATCATTGTATACGAATAACGATTCTGAACGGAGTTAATATGTTTGTCTAAAATGTGTATATAATAATATAGAATTTTATATTTAAATTGAAATATAATGCAATTTCGTAAAAATTTAAATTTCAAACAGTCATAAAATATTTCTCTTAGTCCCGTAGAAATTTTTTTAAAGATTTTCGAAGAGTAGCTTATGGATAATCTAGTGTTAAAATTTTGAACCTTAAGTATAAACAGAAAAAATTTTATGAATTCTCAACTACAAAATAACTTGCAAATCATCGCAATTTTAACATATTTTATACAAATTTGAAATTTATGGGCTTATGAAAAAAAATTTAAATGAGACGATCTCCGATATTTTTTAGATACGATTAGTATAACTTATAATTAATCCTTTAATATATTTTCAAGAGTTTTCGGACGGCCAAAAATTTTTTATAGATATTTTTAAAAAACTTACAAAAAACGAAAATTTAAATTGTCTATAAATAAGTCAAAATACTTTGAAAGCTTAAGTATGTATAGATAATGCCATTTTAGAGATATGGTGAAAATTTCAAGTTGTTACGGTTTTTCGTTTTTGAATTAAAGCAAATTTCAAAAACCGATATCATTTGTCAGTCTAGAATTTTATATATAATATTATATTTTACATGTAATTTTATGTCAATATTCGCTGTTCAAACGCTTATAAAAAATAAATTGTGCCTATGGATTTTAATAATTTTTGAATGACAATAATAACTACTTGTGTGGAATATTCTATTAAATTTTCAAGTATTTTGTATAAGTCAATTTCTTTTTATCACCGATTATAAAAAAAATGTAAAAATTCGAATATTATAAATGCCTATAAATGGCATAAAAATTAATATAATATTTTGAAATAAATATGACATAGAGGAAATGCCTATCTTAACAACTGGTGAAAATTTCAAGTTTCTGCGACTTATACTTTTGAATTATAACAAATATTTAAAATCGTTTGACGATAAATCACTATTTTATGCAATTTCGTAAAAATTTAAATTTCAAACGGTTATAAAATTTTTTCCTTTTGATCCGGTAGAAATTTTTTAAAAGATTTTTAAAGAGTAGCTTATGGATAACCTAGTGTTAAAATTTTGAACCTTAAGTATGAACAGAATAAATCTTATGAATTTTTATCTACAAAATAACTTGCAAATTATCATGATTTTGACACATTTTATACAAATTTGAGCTGCTTTATGGGCTTATAAAAAAAATTTGAATGAGACGATCTCCGATATTTTTTAGTTACGATTAGTGTAACTTAATATATACCTTGTATTCAATTTTCAAGAGTTTTCGATCAGCCAATTAAATTTTAAATTTTATAGATGTTTAAAAAAATTTTTTTTTACAAAAATTGAAAATTTAAATTGTTTATAAATAAGTTAAAATGTATCAAAATACTTTGAATACATAACCATGTATAGAGAACGCCAATATAAAGATTTGGTGAAAATTTCAAGTAGTTGCGGTTTTTCGTTTTTGAGTTAGAGCATTTTAAAAAAATGTAGTTTGTAAAAACGTGATTTTGCGTAAAATTTCCCGGTTTTTTCGTAATTTTTTTAATGTTTTTTTCGATTTTTGCAAAAAGTATTAATAAAGTTGGATTTTTTGACTTGCCCAAGTATCATCTACATTCACTTTCCTTCAGAAAAGTTGCTGTATAAGCAAATCGAAGCATTTTTACGGCAAAAAAAGTTGTCATCAGACACAAAAAAAGAAAAACACACATCATTGTAAAATCAATAGATTCCATCTATTCCATCACTCCGTTCAGAATCTAAAACGTATACTCAGGCTATACGAAAGAAGAAACTTAGAAAACGGTTTTACGCTCATAGACTGACAACAACAATCATTTCCCACACTACCAGTCAGTATATTGCGTAGTGTTACCGAACAAGTTTAGTAGGAAAAAATGATTAACTACATCATTATTATTTTTTTATTATGAGTTGAAGATAAAAGAAAAATATATTTTGTGAGATCGAGGCGTTAGGTTGGCTGCATTTTTATTGAACGTGTAGCTTATTACTGTAAATGTCAAATATAATGGCATCGCCCATCTACCTAGCAACACTTTATACACGTCATGCATATATGGCGCCCAACCGTGCATTTACGTCCTTGGGTTTAAATCGCTTTTTCAATGTAATACAAGAACGTCAAAACTATTACCTACTTATATAACCAGTTCAATGAATAATGAGTTTAACAAAAAAAAATTTATATATTCTTTTTATTCTGAATTTACAAGAGTTAAAAACGCATTTAAATCTTATTATCATATAAAATTATACCATCTAAACTTATATTATACACTCTCATTAATGTAATTATAATATATTAATTTAATTTTCAAGCCATTTTGTTATTGATTTTGGTGGATATTAATTATCATTTAAACTACAATAGAGATTAAATCATTAAGAACAACAGTCCAGAGTATAACTTAAACAATCTTTTCATATAGAGCTCATAACTATATTTTAAAATTTACCATACAAACTTATCTCAGCACTATTATTTATCCAAAAGAAAATTAAAGGCTTCATTCCAAATAATATATAATATCCATAATGCTTTAAATCATGAATTAATTTTCCTACATTATATATATATACACACATATTATTGTTCACAAAAAATATATTTTTAATTATCAATACCCCTTTTATTTTTCTGATATCATATGTCCAATAATGTCTAGTTATAGTTTGTTTAATGCGAAACAATATACTTAAGTATAAGAGTATAGCTATTCTCAGTCAAAAAAAAAACCATCCTTTACAACAATACTAAGAGATCTTAAATATCAAATTGTATTAAACCATTTGTTAATTCCTTAGTAAATTAAGTTTTATTTAATAACTTGGATACAGTTTAAAAAAATAATTTTTTTAAAATTTAATTTAATTTAAAAATAGAATATATGTGTTTCTGATGAACTCAGTTATGTAGGTATTTGAACATTGCTGAAAACACAATTTCAGATTATATGCACTTCCATTATAACAAACAAGACATAAATTGCACTATTTACAAAGAACTTGATTTTAATTTAATATAATTTCTTATTCGTTAATTTTGATAATTATATTTAAATTACAATACAAAAATATTAGGAAAATATCTATGATATTGATATCATATTATCAATATTGTTGGCCTAAACCAATTTTAATATTTTTTTTTTTTTATATACATGTTTATTATAATTTGATGAGTATAAGAAGTCAAAATAACAAAAGTTATCAAATGACTTAACAATAATACACTTTCCAAAGATTTAATCATTTAGTATTTATATTTGTATATTATTACTGGTTAAATAATGCTGAAAACTGTTTCATTGACCAAATAAAATATAAATTTTATAGTCTATATTATGTTACTTTGAAAAGATTTTAAAAATAAACCTGAATTACTATGAAAATTATAAATACGAGTAAATAGATATAGTAGAACTTTATATTTATATTAAACTAAATAAGTAGTCTCCAGTAAGTTATGTACTAAGCTATATTTGATTATCTCAAGATCTACTATCAGATGGAGAACAAATTTAAATATTAACTTTTTTAACAAACATTTCTAAAATAGCATTTCATACATGTAATAGAGAATGCGATATGCTGACTGCATATAATAAACAAAAAAATCTCAAAACACCTCGAATAGTGCTAATTACTTATATGGTATAACCATAAAAATAGGCCATAACATACTCTTTTGCAAAGGATAACAACACTAAATGAAAAAATTACACTTAAATTGAACATATTTGGTTATATTTAATAACAAAATACTTACTCTATTTGCAATGACTCATTGCAGTCATCTAATTCATGCATTTTCTCATCTTTGATTTCTTCTTTGATGGACGTGTTAGGTATTTCTTCATCACATCTAACAAGTGGAACAATGAATACTTTAGAATCATCAAGTAAATAGTCATATCTAAAAACAAGAAAAAAATGTTTGTTTGATAAATTGTTTAAAAAATTATAAGCAAAAAATTGTTTTACTAATTTTAATCAAAATCCAAAAATAATTTTATTAATTTCAAGACAATAAAAACAGTATTAACAGTTAAATTATGAAGATGTATAATATTATGTTATACATTATTTGTGTTTTTTAAAAAGAAATTATTTATATATTTTTTATACATGAGTATTGCATTTTTACTTTTAAGCTCACAGCAACAAAAATTATATTTATTTTAAAAACTTTTTTTTATTACAATAATAAATGTACTCACTTAGAATCAGATTTTATTGAAGAATTTTCAATATCTTGATATTTTTCCATATTAGAAAGTATTCCCTCCTTAATTGCCATCGATTACTGTGAACATAAATTAATTTTAATATTTAAAATTAGTGTTTTCACTGAATATTATTCTAATTTTTTTTTTTGAAGATTATATACAATGTAAGA
Source organism: Chaitophorus viminalis (assembly GCA_025469195.1). Lineage (NCBI taxonomy): Eukaryota > Metazoa > Arthropoda > Insecta > Hemiptera > Aphididae > Chaitophorus > Chaitophorus viminalis. The sequence continues at coordinate 143,073 of JAIPRK010000364.1, read as the reverse complement.
GGAATAAATCAAAGAGTAAAAGCGATGTAAAATTAAAGATAAAAATAATAAAAGCTAAAACAAAATGCGTAAAATTAAAAATATAAGTATATTATATAATAATAGTTAATAAGTAAATAAATAATATTTACATGTTACTAATTGCCTATTAGATATCTTAAAATTAAGGATATTTCTGGGTATTCTATAGATAAAAATCAAAAAAAAAAAAAATCCAAACTACAGGCTTTTAAAATAAAACTTAAAAAGTTTATACGAAAGCAATGAAAATTAAATTTTAAGTTATCTAATAGTACCATAAATGCAATTTGAAATTCTCTCTTTACTTTTTATTTAAGTGATTACTAACTTTCTTAAAATTACAATAATCAACCAAAACCATTTAAATATGTTGTTGAATAAAAAAGCTGTCATCCATAACCAGAAATTTTTTTTTTTTTTTTGCTAAAACCTTCAACTAGTAAAATACATATATTTTAAATAATTATAAGCATAAAAAAAAAATTCTGAACTCCGCAGTCACTCTTAGTGCAGTGGTTTATGACCAACTGGCGCTGCTAGCAGTCAGATGGGTGACCACAAGACTCTAATCACATACCTATCTACATACATACCCACGTGTTTAACCCCTATAATTAATTTTATTCAAATATAACCATTATATATTATCTCACTGAGATATTAATATTATTCAAGAGCAACATCGAAAATAATAATTTTGTAAAATATTTAATAATATGTTTAGAAGTGTGCATATGTGCATAAATAAATTATATTATGTCTAAATGAAAAAAAAAAAATTTCAAATGTTTTACATAAATACTACAATAAATAACTAAAATAATCATAAATTGTGTGATAAACGTAAGTATTTAAAACTCTTTATGGTATTTCATTTAGTGACTTTTGACATTTCAATTGATAATATTATTATGATATTTTGTGGAATAACATTTTATCATTTTATTATTTTTTTGGAGGCCCCACAAATAAACACAATATTAAATGAATTATTAATTAATAAAATAAAATAAATGTATTTATTCACTGTAAATTGTAATAGTTATAAGTCAATTCAATTCAAGGTTATTATTTTCTGAGAAATATTTAATCAATTTAGAACCTAATACAGTGATACAAGTTTAGACAACAAATATTGGGATTTTAAACTATTATAAAAAAAAAAAGAGATGCCAGATAAAATCAAAATTTAATTTTGATTTGATACAGTAAAAATTATTAGACTATAAAAAACAGTTAATAAGATATGGGAATGTAAATTATTAAATTACCATATTGATTCTTTGAAATTTTGAGAGAATGTAAAAATAACCACATGTAGACGCAATAAGAAAGAATTTTTCAAAAATATCATTTCTAAGAGTTATATGTATATATTTTTTTCAATTATGGTTATGAATTTCATTTAGAATCTAAAATACAAAATAAACAAAAAGCCAAGTTATATTATATAGATATGAATGAATTAAATTAATAAGTTCTACGTTTCTTTTTTTTGCAACTTTTTGTAAATGCTACTTTCTTCTTCTGTTTGTAGACTGATAAGTTGTCTTGGTTCGATAATAGTCATATCTGAAGCCATTTCTTTACATATTTTTCTTAAAAAAAAAAACACACATTGATAAATAATTATAGGAAATTTTAGTGAAAACATTTCTATACATCGATTAGTTTTTTTTTAAATTTATTTTTAACTTTGGTAACTATGGTCATTAGCTGTAAAATAGTAATAGTTGATTTAGGAATGGTAAGTTTTGTTTGGAACATGGATGTGTATATACAGGGCATGGCTTTAATACTAAAAACTCGGGGGGTTGTACGTCCGAGAGCTAGCGACGCCGAAAATGCTTAATCGCAGCACTAATCAGCGACTGTGGCTAACTGCTGCGATGTACTATGCCCTTAACCATAACTTTATGATAATTTGTAATAAAACCAAGTCAACAATTTATAATTCGATAAGAAAATTGTGTAAAATGTTTTAAAAGTCTATAAACACAGTCAAAAATAATGTAAAATAACATTGAACCGAGCATGGAACTTATTTCGGATTCAACCTTTTTTTATTCAGCTTATCACAAATTGATTTTTTTGGATTCAAAAATTTTCCAAACTCCACACTTAGATTTAAGAGAGCAAAGAAGCCTCTTCCTCTATTATGTAAGCTCATAAGAATAATTTTGGACCTTAAGTAGATGGTATCGGAGGATAGAAATTTGGAGATTTTAAAGAAACAATTTAATCAACTATAAAGATAATGTATCTACATGGTTTTGAAAAACAATCAAAAAGAGATTATAATAAAACAACAATATTACACAATTTTATGAATTTAAATTAGAGTAGAACGAAACCAAAAGACTTGATATAATAGATAAATAGATTATCTTGCAAAAAACATCCTAGGGATCTAGGCGTTGAAATTAAAATTTACCAAAAGAAACAATTTTGTTCATACTATACATGCATTTTGAATTTTGTTCCTAAATTAATCCAATATACCCTTTACCTCTTTAAATTAATCCTAACACATACTAACAAATAATAATAATACCTTTAGAGAATTATAAGTTTTTATTAATAAAAATATGGAATACATAGATATACATGGAAGCAAACTATTTTGCTGCCCTAAACTTATAGACTGCAAGAGCTATGATTAATTGAAAATTGTTTTCTGTACATTTTACCTAATAAATTATATTCATTAATTGAAAACAATACCATAGTTAACTATATTATTTGTTAAAGATGTTAAAGTTATACAATTTACATCTGTATCTTGTACATTTTTGGGGAAGTGTAATTTTAAATAACACATGTTTTTATAATTAACATAACATATTTATATTATTTGTTACAAATTGGCTCAATAAATATAATGGTTTTGGACCATCGAATGTATAACTTAAAATATAAATAGTCAACCAATACTCACATAACAAATGTGACACATGAGTTGCACAGGGGTCTGTAGTTAATAAAAATTAAAACAATAATAACAAGATGACCCTGGACATACACGTGCTTGTATGCCAACACTTGCCCGTGAAAAATTTAATCCACAACACTCGAAAAAAAAACAATGAATACAACCACTCTCACCAAAGTCGTTGGTCAGTGACCACCCTAGAACACGGGACTCGATATTGTAAAGGTAATATAAATTCAAACTTACCACACGGCCGACAAAACAAAAAAACGTGGTTTTATAAAAAGATTGTCTGCAAACGGACGACGATCAGAATATATCGAATAATGTGCACACGACTGTCAAATATAGAGAGAGAATTGGTGCAGACATTTAACACCAAATCTACGGCCGCCGAACACCACTAAGACGATAAATACTTAAGTACCATTATAATAAACTTAAACTCGAAATAAACATATACGTGACACAGAAATCATGACTTTAAGATTCCCAAAAACCTAGCCGACCCGACAATAGGCGAAGCCAAGAAAAACGAACATTTTCGCACGATGAAAAGCACAGTATCACACAAGTAACTAATAACTACTAACACTACTATTAGTAACTAGCCGGCCGGCAGTCGGCGGTCGGCCTGTGCCCTGTACTGTCGAAGTGTCGACCCAGCACGCACACACGAAGGCATATTACCGCCACATGGCGCCATCGCCGCCGACCAATGCCGTAACTGCGTAGCGTACCGCTACGCAGCGCACGAAAATGATAATACAATCTTATAATAATGAAAAATGTAGATACTAGATAATGTGATATAAAATAAAATTGACTGGAGTTGACAGGATTATACTGATCTTATATTAACTAACATAATATTACGTACATTTTATGATTTTCGAAATATTTTTTATGACATTTTTACTCTTGAAGATACTTGAAATTGTCGATAATAAGTTAAATCTACATTGTGAAGAAAATTGGATCTACTACTTCTACTACTATAGTATATCAACTATCTTTAGAAGTATTAACCCGTGCTCTTTTACTCATTTATTTAAAGTTTAAACACAGCAATATCAATTATCACTCCACCTATCCCTGTATCTTGCACAACTGTTTCACCCTTTTTTCATTTATTCTAATGGCACATTCCATTAAATATTTTTATTTACTAATAATAGCGTTAAAAGAAATTATGACTAAATATAACAAAATATATCGGTCATAACAAATATTTTATAGGTACAATTTATATATTAGACTGGAATACTTTCTAAAACTAACTGTTCCCAAAGTAATTTATAGATTTTATTCTTTGATAAAACCCATAATTGTATAATAAATAATAACAATACATTTTAATAAATATATTCTTTTAAATATAATTTTATTATAAACCAAATTTAAGTTATAAGATGAACGTCCATTGTTTGCCTTTGAATTGTATGTTTGTTTTATTTCTAGATATTTTTTTTGGTATAATTTACAAATTAATCAATGTTTTCAATTGTTTGATATGAATCGTTTAGTTCAAAATATTATAACATAAATTATAGTTTTTAAATGTTATTTTCTCCAAAATATGTATTTTATAACATGTCTCATACGCTTTCTGGCTTTTTGCAGTACACCAGCTGTACTCTTGTTTTAGACAATGTTTAAAATAACTCATGTCTTCATATAAAAATGTAAATAAAGTTAAAATGGGCAGATACCTATGTAATATGATAAGAGCTAAAAACTTATTATAGAAGTTTGCATATTTTTCATTAATAATTGAATTGCTCAAAACATAGCAAAGTTCTATATAAATTTGTTTCATAGCAATAAGCATAGATATTAAGGCAATTATTTTTATTTTGCATATTTTGTTATATTTATATTTTAAGTAAATTTTTCACATATATTATACAATATCTAATATAATTTTTTTAAAAAAAAAAAGATCGAAGTTATTAAATACAAATTATTGAATAATCTATTTGTCTTTCTAATTATGTGTGTATTGGAAAAATCAAAATCGGTTGATTTGTTTCAGTTAGATTTTAAAAATTATTAAATCATAAACACAATATGCATTTATAATTGAAGTTGTTCCTTTATTTTTTTTAAAAAAAAAAAAAAATAGCAAGCTTATAGGAGAAATAAAAATAATTAATAATAAATAAATTTGTAATTTGTGGTTTTTAATGAAAAATAAAATATTTTAAGAACCTATTTTAGCATTTTTAAGGACATAAATGCATGCATATTTTATGTTTATTATAACATGAAGTCCTTAGTCTTAATTATGATATGATATAATATATTTTATGAGTAAAGCTGGAATTTTAATTTTTTTCCAATAGTTGCTGAGTAATGCTCATCTAGGTACTCATATCGGATAATATAATGACTTTTATTCAAAAATCTTAAGCAATTTCTCATGATTTAATGTAAATATTCATAGTGTACAGGTAAATAAACATATGATCTAAATCTATAAAATTGTTTAAAAGATAAAAAAATAATTGTTTTTCCAGATTAAAATAAATCCAAGTTGGACATGTCATGAAGTTTAGTCTAGAAAAATTATTTTAATCACTTATTTCAATTTAAATATTATTTAAAATTTATAAAAATTAAAACAATTTAACTTCATTTTTTTAGTGTATTATATGGAATTTTTAGGCATTCATACAAGTATATGAATTTAAATACCAATTTTTTGTTATTATTTCTTTAATTGATAATATAAAATTATGGGTACCTAGGTATAAGTTGTACAAAAAAATATATATATATATATTTATAGAACTCATAAGAAATGTTTTAGATTTCTTACTTTATCAATTTCATAAATTATTTTAGCGTGCAAAAGAAAAAAAATTATTTTAAATTGCTGCAGATATTACTACAAACGCAGTGCCGTGTACGCCTAATTACATTACCTTAACTTGCAAGTACAAAAGGTTACCTATGATTTATTGGAATTTATAACAGTAAAAAAAGTGATACAAGTTATAAAATCTAATAAATCTACAGATATTAAAAGAAAATATAGGTACCTCAGGCAAAAATCAATAGAAAAACAAAAAAAAATATTCCTTATTGATATGGTATTTTAATAAACATTAAGTATGTTTGGTTAATTGAACTAATTAAATATTAGTAGGTACTATTGTTTAAGAATCCACTAAAAAGGTAGTACCTATACCATTCAATTTTAAATGTTATAGGATATCAAAATGATATGCTTATTCTCATGGCAAATGTCCAAATAATAATATCACTTTTCAAACCACCAACTAATGACACTACTTGCACAATGACTAAAAACTGTCAAAAATGAATCTATGGACGACAATCACAAATCAATAATGACACCTACCACGTAATATTTATGTAATAAAAAATGAAAGTGAATTTTCGGTATCATAGCTGCTCTACCGGCGATAATAATCAAATTACCTTTATTCGTTGTCCTAGCTTATAGCGCCAAGATGCGTACGTGTCGTGTCTGATGAAAAATTCAGGTTATATTAAGCAGTGTGTAGTGGTGAACACTGTTCTGGATGGTGAAAAAAAAAAGACAGTTCCTCGACAACGTTGAATAGCAATAATAACTAATGAATATTAAATAATAATAATATAGATAAAATTTAGTACGATATAACAAAATGCGTGTAATTATTATTTATATCGACTGCTAACACGAAGAAGTACGATACGGATCGGAACGCCAAAAACTACTGTGATAAGTGAAGACTGCCATCCGTATAAGCGCCATGAACATTTTTTTTAATAACATCGTATGATGTTTCCGATTAGGCCGACCATAGGTAATAAAATAATATTATATTTATGAACATACCAATGCATGGTATTATTAACAATATAATATAGATTACATTGTTCCCGATCCGGCTGATACAAGTAAACTGGTACTCGTCTTTCGCGTGTCGTGCTTCGTAACAAAGTAACCAATGGGTAACGCTCTCTATATTCTTTACTCCGAACTACTACATTAAGGGGTCTCGCTACTGTCGTCAATTTTAGCTCAAAAGACCTTAAGTTTTGACAAAATTGAAGTTAGTTATCGTTGTCCGATTTTGATTCTGAAAAAAAATTTGAACCCGACAGAATATTGTCTATAGAACGTACAGAACACATTGTAAAAGTTAATTCTTATACTGTTATTGAAAACTAGAAAATGTGAGTTTTTTCAAATCATAAGTAAAATTAAAATTAAGATTAAAAACGGAAAATGTCTCGTACGATCTACAGACGTTTTTCTGCTGAATTCAAATAATTTTTAAGAATCAAAATCAGACAACGTTAACTTACTTTAATTTTGTCAAAACAAAATCGTAAGTTGGCATAAAATTCATATTGTGAATTTTATATTGTTATCGAATCATTGATGTGCATGAGCTAGTGAGCGTAAGTGAGTGGTACCCGCATTGGATTTAACTTACACTAATAATCATTTACAACTAACACATAGATCTCGGGCAGCTATCACGTTAATTAGATATTGTCTAAATGTTGCCCCTTAAATATTAGACGTAGCGAGGCCCCTTAAGTCGCTAACCATCGCAGCCCACCATTTACATTTGCTCACACTCAACACCACAAGACACAATACGTGTCATGTTTTAACCCATGAGAAACAAAGGCAATACGGCTCACACATTGCGACGATATCTACGTATTTTGACCGTATTGATTTAACGACTGACGCATGACGTTTTGGAAATAAAGAGGATGTACTATGATTTTGAAAAATGTTGTTTATACAACATAAACGCGTAATCTTATAATAACGACGACTGTACAAATATTGATATATGAAATCGTTAAATGATTATTATACTTGTTTATTGTGCTCGATATTTCCCATAGGCCATGATCCACTCATATTACTGTTGACTGAAAACAGTAGAAAATAGAGTTTCCGTTAAATGCAACGCCCAACAATAACGATTCTTTCAGTTATGATTTGGGATTTTTATTCACACTACTACTTACTATTATTTTTCGTCAGTATTGCCTACACCCGTACTATTTAATGAAAAATACGCAATAATATGTATAAATGTACAGTATTTAATTGATGTGTAAAATGCAATATATCTAATGTGACACGAAAATGTATGAAACCAAATTATAGAATAGAAAAAATAATGGTTTGTCTAGTACGTAGTACGCAAATGTACACCTAATCGTTTGCTTTTATATTTCCGAGAAAAAAATGATTGAAGTCAACTTATAATTAACTAGAGGCGAATGTATTATACTTATACATACAAGTGTACATACATCGCATCGTAGGTATTTAAATTAATGATGAAACATAATATAATACGTAGATTACAGCTTATGAAGTAGTGGCCCCTGACCAGTCGGTAAAAGAATACCCCGATTATAAATATAAATTACCCTTCTTCTTCCAGTCTTTGAAAATTAATCAAACAACCAGAGAATTGCGTACACAAAATGAACATTTATGAATAAGAAATTGTTTATTGTAGTTATGCTTAGTCATACTATAGACATTAAAGACGACAAATGTTGGCATTTAGTGGAAACTACCAGATAAGAACTTGCGATTAAAAATTATGTATTTCATTCATATTTCATATTATCAAATATTGACCTGGAATGATTTGAAATATTAAATTATACCAATATATGATATCGCAACACATATACATCTTTTGAATAATTGAGTCGGATAAAATGTTAGAAAATATATTTAATTTTAAATTGTGATGTAATATATTTCACTTATTTACGGCTTCATATTAAATATTAATACAATACAGTTATGACAATAAATATTTTTTCGGCATATTAATAGTATTGTAAAAAAACAAATATGTTTTGAATTGTCTTTCAAAACTTTTTTTCAAATATAAATTTTGAAGCTTTTTCAATAAGTATTCCAAAACTCCACCAGTATATGTATCCAAACTCTTTAATTTATTTTTATGATTACAATGTGTGCCTGGTAACTATTATACTCATACTTTATAAGTCAATGATTGATGGGAACAATATTATTATTTAGTCATGAAAATCCGGTAATTCAAGACAAAATGTATTCAGGAATAATGAAGAAAATACTTTCAACCATCAGATCTTTGAAAGTTTAAAATTGATATTTCATTGACCATAACTCGAAAAAATAATTATCTTAGTAAGAACGATGCAAGTAAATAATTGTATTAGTATCATCTTACAGTATTTTTATGGGACTCATTATGTTATATAAAATTATGGAAAATTACAAAAAAGGCATCATGTGAACTTTCTAAAAAGTTCGAGGCACGAATAAATTGAAACGTTCCGATTTTCGATCAAGTGAAGCTTATGAAAAATAATAAGAAATATTGTAGCCTATAGAATATTATAATATAATATTTTACAAACAACGATCTCAAATAATCAATGTTCGACTTCTGGAGTGTAATTTACTGCCAATCACCTAGAGCCAAACAATTTAATATATTTAACAGTACCAAACGCATTCATTGATACCACGAATTAACGTAATAATTACCTTAAAGCATATACAGTTAATTGTATTCTCAATAACTTGTAAAGAAATTTCTTTTGAAATTCTTATAAACTTTATATAAAATAAGGAAATCTAAAATTCTATGTATCCAGGGCCGAATTTAGGGGGAGTCTACGGTCCCGTGTTTCCCCTAGCCGCAAATTTTAAAACCACCCTTACATATATTATATTATGTAACCATGTATATAACATTTATTATGGATTGGAGGGGGTGGCTTGATTTTGTTGCCCCAGGGAGGCAAAATTTGAAATACGGTCACGTATGTATCTATTGATTATAGTATGAAATTTGTCCTTTTATTCTTAATAATTTAAAAATTGTTTTTAAAAAATTATGTATTTGAGTACAATATATTGTTTACTATTATATTCGTAGTTGTGATACATTCAATTTATTTTTATGAAATTATCTGACCAAGAGTTAAAACAGTATGGTATATGTGCATACACTTCCGGTGAGCAACTTAATGCACACGACCTATAACATTATGATCGACACAAAAGTAGTCTTAAAATTAATTTATTGATACCAGATTTTAAAAACGTATCTATTATCAAAAAAAAAAAAAAAATGTTTTATTGCAATAATTAGTCTTAAGCTCTTAGTCTATAAAAATTAAAAATTCCTTAGATTGAGTATATAGAAAAAGGGACATTTTTTACCATAAATTATTATGGTCGTTTCACCAAAAATTAGGTCGTTTAAATGTATTCAAAGTGTTATCCTCGTAAGCGCAATTAGATGGATCAAGGGGCCATGGGATGTTTACCAAATATTCGGTAGATTTTTGTACTTGCAGGAACGGTTCCAAAGAGGGGAGGGGGCTATCCCTAGCCTGTATTTATCTAAAAAAATTATAACTCTAGGTATTTACATGTTATAATGTTAATTATAACGTAAAATACTTCTCTTCTGTAAAAATCAATAACCCAATTTTAGTTAGATACCTTATTTGAACAAATCTAAATTATTAATTATACCTACACAGATGTATAATTATGTTAACATATAAATTGACATTTTTAGTATATTACTCATACGTCACTGGACTGTTTGAAAGCAGAGATTTTTGAAGCCGAAAACTATTTAGAAAAAAGAAAACTGGATTTTTACTTAGATTAAATTAAATAAGTTATACTCAAATAAATTTACTTAAATTATATACGCCGTTATTACAGGTTGCCTATACTATAACATCAGCTTAACCACTTGTGAATGATCCTTTTATCGTAGGTATGCGAGATGAGACGAATAAAAATTGAATGTGTTTTACGCCTTTACACAGGAACGGTTTTCAAATCCGTCACTGTTATACATCGATAAAGATTTAACAAATATATTAAATACTAAAAATATTATTACTGAATCTTCTCGTAAAGATAAGGAGGTTGCCTTCATACAGTTTATACTTATATTTGTATTAGAGCATTAATAAAAACCGTATAAATTATTAAGATTTTATATTTTGCATGCTTCAAATGAACGCAAGTTTAATGTGGATAAATTATACATTACCTAGAGGGGACTTTTTCCTCTTTGAAATTTATGCGTCGATAATAGAGCAGGAGGTGTTCAGATACCTATCTTGAAAGTTGTGATTTTGGAAATTAGACTTCACGAATATATTACCGTATAAATATACCTACTATAATAGATAAATCGTTGAGGTGAAGCCTCGTAGAGCTAATATTTAGATAACTTATATATTAATAAACGCTATAGACGACTGCAGAACACGTTGAAAGTTTGATACCATAGTGGAAATTCGTTGGATTTAAGTTATTGAAGAATATTAGTTCTAGGTTAACATGAACCGATTTAATATAACAAGAGAAGATATGGTAAAAATATTTGAATCAATTACAAGTACATTTGATCATTAAAAAGAAGTTTTTTTACTGATTGTATTGCATTTTTCAAATATAACATTGCACCAACAATAGAAATGATTAGTTTGTAGAAATAATATTTTAGTCTCAGTTTTATTTAATAATTCATGAGAAGAGCTAATTGACCAATTTTCAATTGTTTGGAAGATTATGAGTTTAGATCAATTCAATCAGATTATCATCATCATCTTTCCAAATATATTTTAAATATTCAAAAATGTTATTGATTATTCAAGTATGTAGAAATTGTCCGATCAAAAATATCATTGAATACATGTGACTGTGTCTCATTGAGAATATGTAAATAAATAATTATGAATACGTATTAACAAAAGATAAAAATAATTATATTATTTTTGTACGACAACAAGTGAAGTTTCTATTCATCCAAAAAAAGATGACTGGTATATTATCTTATCAGATGTATATTTTTAAGTTCACTGACTTAGTGATCTATCAGTATAGTACCTACCTAATTTCATTTTTGGTATACAACCTAGTGCACACAGCTTCGAGCCCGATTGTTTATTTATTATCTTGTTTACTTGCATACATTAATTTAAATTAGGATACAAGTTCACATGCACGTATATTTAGTATAATACACTACCTACATACCCACTAAACAGTTTAAGTTTCAACGTTTACATGCACAGTTTAAACTGATTTTCCTTAATTCAAATAAATAATCTCATTTTCCCCCCATGGAAATATTAGTAAGTTATTCTATCGACTATATATTTTTTAAGTTATATAATAGTTATATAAAAGTTATATAATATGCCATTGACAGCATAATAATACATAATTATGATTATTTGATTACAACCGTAATCCTGATTAGGTTGTTGTAGTGTGATCCGTTAACATTTCAAATGTGAATTAACTAAACCGTAAATTAACTAATCATTTATAACTACTGCAAATGTTGACCTTAGTTCTAAACATTACCTACACGGTTTAAAGGGTTTATTTTATATTATACATTAATATAGGAACTATAATTAATGTACATACCATTTAGTGTCTACATACTACAGCTCAGAGTTGATTTTATGTGATTTTTAGGTTATATCTACAAGATTACAATTATATATTTATATAAATAATATATTGACATTTTTGAGTATAAAACTATCTTAAAATATGTGCATGTATTACGATTTACGACTTCATGAGGAAAAACTAAAAGTTTTGTATTTTTTTTTTTTTTTTAATCAAGATTAATAATCTTTTAAAATACTAAATTGTCAATATAAAAACAACTACACACCTATTTGTTGAATATAATTAGTAAAATAACTCTCAGATTAATAAAACCACTTATCTAGTTTATACTGTTTTCAATTTGGTTAAATTGAGTTTAGTTAGGTTAAACTTTGAAAGTTTGAACAGACTTTTATAAGCAATATGCAGTAACAAAAAAGTCGCTATGTGAAAAATAATATATAAATGTATAATGTACACAGGAAGAAACCTGAACTAATATAATGCGCGGTTAAAAACATGATAGGTATCTAAATATTAGTTGATAATTAAAACATATTTAAAGTAAAATTTATAACATTATTTAATATTTCCGAAAAAAATTAAATTTTAGCGGGCAATCGTCCAAGCCCATTGACGTATTCAAAATAGCGGACGACTATAATACCAAATCTTATTTTTATCGGCTCACTATCAACGTTTCATAAGCAAATCGTAACCGTTTGTCCGTTCAGAAAATTGATGTTCTTTTCTTTAACTGACTGTCCGGCTTACGATTATGATTCCTTATAATCGTGGCGTGGCCGCCGCCTGTCCCTATCAACATTGATAAGCAGTAACGAAAATAAAACTAGAAAAAGAAAATATTTTTATGGAAGTGGCCATGGTAATATTTATCTATAGCCGTGCCAACGGCCAACGATACACTTCCGTGAGTTTATTGTACTACAACAGATATTTAATATTAAATAATGAAACGTTTATGAGATAAATCATAAATGTGATCAATGATTTTGTCTTGAAATATTTATAATGTATATTTACATTTAAACAGCTGCTGTCGAGTGTAGTTATGGGCAAATTCCCGAGAATTTTTCGGGAATATCATATTATTCATACAAATAAGCACCAAAATAAAATAAAAATTAGTACCTACTTTAATAATATGTAAATCTCTAGTAATATCGAACACTCGTAAATAGTCGTACTACAATAAGGCCACAAGGTACACCGCAATTCGCAGGTTGCGAGTCGTAACATTTGTAACTGATGTCTGATATTAGTCCTTAACTACTCCTCGGTCGTCAACATCGCCACGAACCTAGCAGCCAACAGCTGTAACGAGACAGTAGTTTCAGATACGTTCGGACTTGGGATATAGTGCGTTATTGCAGTATCTGATTAAATCAGTGCCATCACCAGGGTTATAATAGGTAGCTGCAGAATAGCAGTTTTAACCAGTGGTTAGTGTGAAGAACAGAGTCCCCTCTGGTAATTAGGTATTAGATAATTCTATTCCTCAAAAGTCCTATATTTTAATTTAAGTCTCCAAAGTTCAAAGTTTGGGGTGCCTATGTTAAACGGTGTTTACTTATACTGTATAACAGGGCAACAATGTTTGATTATACGAATTTAATAATTGATTTATTTGAACAAATGGAAAAAAAAACCCGAAGAAAAATTATCGGGAAAAAGAACGGATGAACGCATTGTTGTAAAAAAAAAAAAAAATGAATCATATAATTATGGTGACTAGTGTAGTACTCCTTTTTTATGCATTGTCCTACTCCCTTAGTGTGTTGTATAAGTATATAAAATTGAAATCTATTTTGAAAATTATACGGACTAAGGAGATTGTAATCTATGATCTTCTGTTTCTGCTATCACACGCGCAATATAGGTCTTTAAACGTTTTCTATTTCCAACGTACCGATCAATTAATTAATGCGGTAAAAATTTTGAAAACTGATTTGAATTCGTCGTTAAGTCTACTTTAGATCGACTCTCTCTTTTTTTGATTTTGTCCCCTAAAATCAGAAATTTGGTCTAGACTTCACAACGACTCAAATCAGTTTTCAAAATTCTTATTGCATTAATTGATTGATTGGTACGTTGGAAATAGATAACGTTTACATAATCATGTTGCGTGTGTGATAAACAGACAGAAGTGAGAAGATCATAGGTTACAATCCTCTAACTTAATACATATTTATGATTTTTGATCATTTACATTTTATGGTTCGATTTAAAACGAATATTAATAAAAAAAATATATTTTACCATTTTAATAAATACTATAGACTACCTACAGTATCAGTGAAGCAACTAGGGGAGGGAGACTAGGGGGGATTAGCCCCCCCTTGACTACAATTTAGTTCCCCCTTCCAAAAATATTCCACGTTGATTTTAATATTTGTTTTACATTAATTTAAAACTGTAATAAATAAATAAAGTTGACTATGAAATGGTTTTTCTATGTCATTCTTGTATTACAAGTAAAAAAAAAAAATATATTGGTAATTTATGTACGATAATGTGGGGAAGGCGGACTTTTAGTTTACAGTTTTAGTGTGGGCTGTAGCCCCCCCTAGAATTTTAATCTTAGTTGCGTCTATTTACAGTATATATACATTCATAGTACATACTAAAATGTTATGTTATAAATGAATAATCAAGTATAATGTTTAATTTATTATGTGTATATGTTACGGTAAAAGTACGAATACCGGTAAATCCTAGGTTTCGCCGACAGCCTATCGGTAAATGTCCGAATTTCAGATTTTAGCAAAGGAGAAAATTTCACACAATTTCGAACTTTTACTCGTACTGATTGATTATCCTAAGATTTACCAAATCTCGTTTATAAAAGTCCGAACTACTAAAATTATTTGGGTTTTGATCAAATTATTTTGTGTACCCTAGGTTTTACCAAAATATCCGAAATTAGGACATTTACCAACAGGTGTCAGCGAAATCTAGGATTTACCAGTATTCGTACTTTTACCGTAACATAAATATATATATATATATATATAGATATAAATATTTCTTATTCTTACATAATGTATTAAGTTACAAATTATTTTCTTATAGGGAAAATAATTTTTAAGTCGACATAGTAATGACATTTTTACATCGAATAATTAGTTTTTATAACATAATATAGACATTAGGCGGCTGTGCGTAATCGTACGGTCACCGGTTCGAAACCGGACGGCACAGCCGTCTGGTAAGATGCCGCTACCACACCCTTCCAAACTAATACACGTAATTGAGACTTGATAAAATAATCGTTGAGATGTAATGGCCACGATGCCAAAATCCCTAACATAAAAA
The DNA here is from genome assembly GCA_025469195.1 of Chaitophorus viminalis. Taxonomy (NCBI): domain Eukaryota; kingdom Metazoa; phylum Arthropoda; class Insecta; order Hemiptera; family Aphididae; genus Chaitophorus; species Chaitophorus viminalis. Next base: position 127,348 of record JAIPRK010000364.1, on the reverse strand, counting down.
AAAAAAAAACATAATATAAATATATATTAATTGGTGAATAAAAAAAAAAAGTTTATAGTTAGAGATAACCAAATGGCTATAGCTTAAGTAGAATAATATAGACATGGGTCATTTTTCTCTAAGGAGAGGCTTTTTAAAATAAAAGAGTAAAATTTTAAAATGTACTTCTTTTTCAATTTTTATATCTAATCGCCAAACATCATATGCGGTAAATTGGTAACATAAACCATCTCAATTTCAAGTTTGAATAAATAGTTATCTTGTAATTGTATATATAAGTATTTATTTAATTGTTAATATTAGATTTACATAATCAATATAATATGCATATTTTGAACTGTTGAACATTAACCATCAACTAGTAAGGTTAGAAATTGGTTTTTTTTATTTAATTTTATTAGTGTAAGTTCTAAGACCGGTTTGTATATTAATAAGTAATAAATAAGTTGAGTTAAGATTATGAGTTGTGAAATTTTTTACTATCAAACATATTGTAATATTCAATATAAATTTGTTTTTATTTGAATTTTTAATGAACAATTTAATACTAAAACAACTTAAAAATTTAAATTAATTCTTTTATAAAATTTCAGACATATATTTCAATTAATTTTTACTGCTTAGGTTAAATAAATAAATTAGAAGGGAATTTGGTTGGAATAGTGTTATCAAGGTCTAAGAGTTGAAAGTTGTTTCTAAAATACTTCAAGTTTTTTTTTTTTTTTTATATACATAATAGAAAGAAAGTGCACACACCTAACCCTTGCATCAATAGCGTGTTGAACTCATTTTTGATGAGGAGCAAAAATGTATACAGGGTACCCACCCCATTTGACCGTCCTAAAAAATTTCCACCATAGCGAAAAATAAAAATTCTACAAAGTGTGCATATATTTGTAGAGATTTGTGTAATCGGATCTACCTACTTAATTAGTTAGTTTATTGCACTCATTAATTATCTTGTATCTTGATTTATTTTAACGTTGGCCGGTATACCTATTAATTAACACCAATTGTTACTAGTCTAATGGACCAACTAACAGCATGCTAGTGGACCAAATTTCTATTATCACTTAAAAAAGTCTACTATAATACTATAGTATCTAGTTTTATATATTTTGTACAAGTAAAAAAAAATTGATAACAAATAACTATTATAGGAATTTTCATATTTTATACAGGTTATTGAGAACACTTCAGAATAAAAATTTAAAAAAAAAAGAACCGGATGGGCCTTACTATATACTATGCTCTACTGTACAGTACGAGGTGGAGTGGACCTCGTTCATAGGATAATATAGCATTACAAATTACAATGGATTAATGTGGCAAGGGGATCACACACCCCCAGCAATTTTGAATTAGTTATTGCTCCAAAATAATACCTTCCCCACGCCACTGCCTTGTATACAGGGGCATTCCTAGATATATTTCTTAGTAGGAGGGGGACCAAACCTATTTCAACTCAATAATTACTAGTATAGGTAATACGAATAATGAATAAATAAGTAAAGTTAATTATATCATAAAATTTGTTTTTCATTTGTTTTTACAGATCTATTAACTACATTATTTATATTTACCTAAATGATTCTATGCACCTGCATTAATGCCAATCCAATAAATCTACTTTGCCCCATTTGACTCCTTAACCAAGTTTTTAATCTAAAAAGCATGAAGTAAAAGGATAGCAATTAGGTGAAAGTTAAATTAATAATTATCAATTTAGTTAGTTTAAAGTAGTTTCATTATCCAAGTACAGCAAATATACTATTAATAACTTGAATAATCATGAAAAGTGAACATTTTCCTATTTTATGATAATATAGCAAGTCTTTCTATTAATAAAAAGCTTTACTAATGAGATATTATAAGCTTGAAGCAATATAATAACGCTTCATACACATGATAGGTAGATCAGATAATAGAACAACATTGCTATGAAAATGGGTTTGTTAATAAGTTTTTGAAAATTGCTATGGGTTGGCGACTGTATGGATCGCGTCCCCCCCCCCTTGAGGACGCTCATTTTGTATTTCGGAATTTGTTTATTTTTGAATATAACACGAAAACATTTCAATTGTTGTCGCCTAAATTTTCCCGTTTTTCGTCGCTAAAACATAAGTTTCTCACGTAATAACAAAAGTATGAACACAAGGCAAATGTTGCTACTAGTAACAACTCAAAAACTTGATGATTGGGCAAAATATTCTTGTAGAAATCACAGAAAGACTGAGTCAATAATATTGAGTATTAACACAAAATATTTATTATTTATTTCATAATTCTTTTATATTATTCATACAAACTTATAACAAATACATAGCTAGGTAACTAATAAAAATAATATACAAAATACAGAAAAACACAATAATAACAATACATAGCAAAAATATTTTAAACATTTTTCAGAACTTAAAATTATTTTTGGTCTTTTTCTTTTCTATCACAGATTTATTACTTTTGAAATTTCTAAAAAATTTACACATAATGAAATAGTAGATTAAAAATTCAATATGAGGAATGCTAATGTGAAATGAGTTTGTCAAAAGTTAATAAATAAATTGGTTCAATTTTTTTTTCTTCTAGAAAATTAGGCATTGTTTTTGTCTAATATATTAAAAAGTATTTTTTGAGCTAAAATAATAAATCTCTGCAAAATATAAAAAACTTATCTATTTGAAACGGAAAAATCAGTTTTAAAAGAAAAATTTTAATATAGGCTTTATTACTAGGTAACCAACAAAATAGATATTGGAGCAATTTTCACTCTTGCTCAACTGGAACATTGTTCAATATCCATGAATAGATAGTTTAAATCAAGATAGCCATTAAATGGTTATTGTAATCATGTTCACAGTTAGAACTCATTTTAAAATTAGTTTGAAATATTTTGCGAAATATACTTGTCGAATTTCTGAAATAACAAGACCATTAAATAAAATTATTGTTAAAAAAAATAAAACTATTAATAGATAATATTATATACATAAAGTATTTTTATAATATTAAATTTGGTGAGCATATTTTACTTATTATATCCTCCACATTGTCTGAATACAGAAAATATGTTTACCATCACATCAGACTTGAGGTGCCCAGTTGTATGTGATTCCATTTCTAAATGCTCGATATATACCATTATAATTGAATTCAAGGTCCAGCACATACCATCATAGCAAACAGTCCTGTTTGTCTTATACTTTTACCAGTATTACATATAATTTATTTAAATGTCAGCTTTGAATTTTGAAGAAATTTTACTTAAGTCCTTTGTCGGATAAAGCACATTTATATGGATTGAAATGATACAAACTCATACTGATAATTAATAGAGATGATTGAAATATTTGATCTTAGTACTGGTCTGATGTGCTGTTTTAGATTTTAGCTGACCAGTATAATTACTGGTTTTTACGGTAGTATCGCCAGTATCTATTGCGTTACTAAAAAGTTGCATAGCCAACTTGCATGACAATAGTCGTCCTGGATTAATGTGATTATGTTTAATTTTTAATAACAATCTACAAATACCAAATTTTTTTATCAGATAACCATCTTTCAAAATTAAAATCTTAAAAGGATACTACTCTATCTTTAAATATAAAATTGTTCTTTATAAAACGATGTCATAAGTTTTTAAATAAGTGCGGAGTATCAAAAATTTAATATATTCTTCTACTGTTTACTTCAAAAATGGTTTGTCCTTTGTATGTAATTTTAGTGCTGCTGCATTGTTAGTACTCTGGTCATATATAATTGATATTAGTCCATCAGCATGGATAACGGCATTGGTTTATAATATTCATATATTATAAAATCATGTTCACTGTAGTATAAATATATGAAGGTGAGAAATTCGACATTGGGTGTAGGTAGGGTGACCAGATGTGTTTTATAAAAAAAGAGGACATTTTTATTTTTTACTTATAAATATTTGTTAATACTTAATTGATACCTACAGGGAAATGGATACACAACTTATATTATATAACCGTTAATGTATTTTAAGCTTATATGGGTAGGTACTCTAAAATTAAATTATTCATAGTATACAAAACATACTTGTGTTATATATTTAACACAATTACACTCAGTTGGCTGAATGAAGCACAATATAAATAGCATATTATAAATCTAACATATCTTTTAGAAACAATAAAATTAAAATTTAATGAAACCGCAGAACTAGCTATTCTTGACTTATAATTAGTTGTCTAAATGAGCTTTTAAATCGTAATATCCTGAAAAAAATGTAAAAATACTAAGCATATTAATGAATTTCAAATATATAAATCTGTTGAAGGAAAACATACCTTTATTGGCAACTGAAACATAGCAATCACAGACGATACATTAGGCTTCGCTAACGTCACGGCTACCAATAAAATATTTAAATGATTGCTTCAGTCGATCATTGAAGACACATTTTCTCTTGGGCATTTTTAAAAACAATATTGACTATAATATATAGATATTATTATATTGACTATTAAATATATTTTTTTTTAAAGACTTGTTTAATAAATATTTATTTATTAATTTATTATCTTGTTTTGGTCTTATTCTATGATATAATATATATATATATATATATATTAATTTTAGGAAAGTCTATTAGTTTTATGTTATATTGTTATATGTTTTTATATTTTATAGCATATAATATTCCTATTCCATTATTAATAACTTACTATATTGTGATAGTAATAATAATAATAACACAGAATAGATAATGAGATCCACGGCTGTAGATAGTATGGTTGCACATCGGCCTATACTACACTATGTTCAATGGTGGCAACGGAAGTTCTTATCTCAGATTCAAAAAAGTTAAGTATTAGTAGCGCTCTTCGCGGATGTTAAGTAGAACTACTTGAATTTTACCACACAAAACTTTTTTTAAATTTCTAAAATTAAATGAAATCACAACATAGCATAACTTAGATGGCGCCAAAACGTGACTTTTTAGGTCATTTTTCGTACATTTGATAAGAACTTTCGGTTGCCACTTTTTCGTAGCTTGATGCGCAACCATACTATCTACAGCCGTGATAATATCAAAGAATGTTCTTCGAAATCTTCATCTATCATAGTATCACCACAATATACTATCTATAGCCCATAGAGTATACTACAGCTATATACTACAACCCTGCAATAGACTGATGTCCCACAGTTTAAGAAGTACTGTTCTAGTATCCCTAACAAATTATAAAAATATTAATGATTTTATTAGGAAATGCGACTTTCTTGGCGTAATTCTTCTAAACATTAAACGCACAATGCACTTCAAGTGGTTAGAATAACCTCCGATACTTTGATCTATAATATTAATATTATATAGTTTTCTTGAAAATGTCTTTAGACAAGTGTTTATACACGGAGGTTAAGAACTGTTGCGCTTTTTTATCACTAACACCACGATTGTGTGAAACATGCGTTTTATCCGCCAATAAAAGCAATAGTTTATTTTTCGTACAAGTTTTCACTGGCAATGGTTTAGAAAATATCACGTATTCAAACATTATATGTGACTATAAGCAAAGAAATTAAAAAGGTCAAGTACTTATATAGACATGGTTGCCAGATTTTAAAATCACCTAACAGCCAATGGAAAATATGAAATTACTTTTTTTTTGTTTGGGTTACTATATCTATTTAATTATACATTTTTATATTGTTTAAACTATAATAACTAGTTGATATAACTGACTCATCATTATTCATTTAATACGTTTTTGTTTTAAATATTACTCTTAAATTTATCCAGACATATATGTCTATGAATTCAACATATAAATGATTACTGATTATTTTTTTTAACATTTATACATTGAATTATTATTGTTTGGTAATCCTATAATTTTTTTAGAGACTATGCATATCTTTTATTATGCATACACAATAATATAAAATTATTGTGAGCACTGTTAATAATATAAAATCATTATTTTCTTTCAGCTTCCAATAACTGAGACATCTGACAAGCCTATGTCCCTATGTATATAATTGAATAACAATAATAGAATATTTTAAAAACATGGTTGTTGCTTGCTAACTAAACATCAACATTCATTGGATTCAATACTAGTAAAATAAGTATTAGACATAAAATAATTATTATTATTTAGTTTGTTATAAAATTACTATGGCCTGAAAGTAATCTAACTAATATAGTGAATATACTATTTTAAAATGTTATGGAAATTCTACTACTAATTAAATACATATATTTTAAATAATGTGATGATTACATTAGGGGATTTTAGAATAGTTTTACCCTTGCTTAACAATGTGTATTATTAGTACTTAAGTAACATAGAACCAGGGCTGGCGCAAGGTTAAATGATACCCCAGGCCAAAATGCCAACTAGCACCTTTTTCATACAACAAAAAAAACCAACAATTATAAATAAAATATAAATAGTTCATACTACAGTAAAGTCAATTATAAAATTGTATTTTTCCCATTTATAATATTGTTAAAACTATATTTACTCTAACTGATCGTCATTTATTTGATACTAAAGTTGCATATCATTTTTATTTATGAACCATTTGTATATATTTATTTATACAAATAATTTAGTACACAGTGAAAATATTATTATATTTTATTACAAGATAAATATTAATGATGTTGAATTTGATTATTTTAATATTAAGTGAAATTAACAAAGTTGGTACCTACTATTTATCCTTTTTTAAAAAGAATTCTACAACCACCAAAAAATGTAAAAATAATATAATTTAGGAAAAAAACATGAAAATATTTGATAATATCAGTTACCTGAGATAGTCTCAAAAAGAAATTTGGAATAGAATTGAATTTAGTTGGAAAATATTATTAATTTGTTGAATAAGTTTCTTTAATTCGTCATTGTTACACATATATTTAGTAAGAAAATTGCAATACTGTAAGCACTATTTTTGATATGATAACTTATTATTAATCTCTCAATCAAAGTAAAACATTAATTAACATTTCATTTTATATAGAAATATGTAATTTTTACCCTTTATTAAAAAAGAAAAAAAAGTATACTTTGTCCTATAAATAATTTATCAGATAAAAACCTTTAAATGTACATGTTTAAAACAATGTATTATAATACATGTACGTGTGATTAGCAGCTATGATAAAAATATTTTGTAGTTAGTACAATGTAAACGCAACACTTCCTTCTTAATACTTCTGGACTTTGTCAAATGATCATTATTCAGGAAAAACAATACTAAGAAAATATTTGTAAAAATGGCATTTGAAGGTATTTTATGCTCAAAAGTATATCAATATAGGGTCAAACATTAAACAATTTAGAATATCAACATGGCTGTTTTTACTTAAATTATAGGAACTAGGAACACAATCTACATTAAATTAATTTTCATTTATAGACGTATAGTTAACAAAAACTATTTTGAGGTAAAATTAAAATACAAAAGTGATCAGTCTATGAAATACCCGATAGGCGATAAGTAGCAGATATTGCACAATGAGATAGTTCTAACTAATAATTTTTTAATCGTTATGTCAGCCAACAAGACATACAAATATGTTGTTAATGAGATAAATTCAGGTATATCATAAAGTTGATCAAATAATTTAATAATAAGATACAAAAAATATAAAATAAATAACATTTTTAGCCATCATATTCTATAAATCTACAAAAAATTATGGCAACCATAATTTACTACTTAGCTTTGTCGGACTTAATAAGCCAGTTATATTTTTCATAGAGTTGTATTCATGAACTAGTGACCAAGACTTAGAATAATTTTAAGTTGGTAAATGTGATGTCATGAACAATTGTAGTCTGTAACCAAATATTTTGATAGTTTCCTGGGAAAATAAAAATAAAACAATCAAAATATTGATAGTTTAATCAATATACACTTATTAAGTTAATATGGCAAATATCAATGTCTTAGATAAAAAATATATTTAGGAAAATTGATTCTATATATGATCCATTTCCAAGAAACAAGAAAAATGAACATCATTAAAAAATAATAAGCTATTAATTACCTTTAATATTAACTTATTGTCTCTGAAGTTCTTGGAATGGCTTTTATCATAATTGATAACTGACTGTTATTTTCAAATCATTTGATGTACTACACTAGTTCCAATAGTAGGTATAACTGTATTGGATATAACGCAATAGTGAATTAATTATTTTTGTAGGTACAATTCAGAATTTAATCCCAATTATTTACAAAATCAGTAACATTGATTAACACGAAATAAGAATATGATGAAGTAAATACTTTGCTTTTAAAATTAAATATGAAAAATAAAAAGATGAAATGTAAATAATGAACATTTAACACTTAAAGATAAAAACACTACGCGCACTTCATAAATTATTTTTCAACGTCATCAAATTAACATTTATCATAGATACTTATTTAGTTTTAATTCAATCCGTTACTTACATCCCACGATAAATGTTAATAAAATATTTACCTTTCAATATCTCGATATGATTAGCTTTGATTTAATTTTAAACGAAGATTATTGTAGATGTAATACGCGTTGTACAACTTACGTAAATCATATTCACCGGATAAATCGTACACGCGACCAGTGTACACTGTACACACTAGATTATGCATACAGCTGATGGGCAGTTCAAGACGTTAAGGTTTTTCACCGGCCAAACGGAACACGAAAACGGTAAATAAAGGAATCCAACTAGTTGTTCCAGTTAATGGTGCACCTGTAAGCTGCAGGCAGTAATATATTATCATAACCAACGAATAGATTATGTTCAAAAAAAACATTTACATAATACGTAACCATGCTGCGAGTAGTTGTGACGTTTTCAAGGAGATAGTGTGATCGTACAAACAAACGTTTTTGATTGGCTATTCGGCCAGTTGTCTATTTGGCCGTTCCTAACTGATAACGAAATACGAAAAGTGATATCTGTGATTATTTTCAACGCACAACTAAGTACTAACTGTAGATTTTTGTTGTATTTTTTCGGAGTAGATTATTAATCCAGATCCCGTTTATGAGATGCATTGCATAACTTGGTAGCCGAGTAGTCAGCTTATTGAAACATCAAAACATGACGGAGTGCATATTATGACAAACGTCGTCTGTATTATCACACGTGCGTCATCACACGATATTAAGCGTAGATCATATACTATATATGATCTAAGATATTAAGTCATGATTTTCCGTTTCTGTCTATCACACGGGAAACATAGGAATTTAGACGTTTTTTATTTCCAACGTACCGATCGATCAATTAATGCGATAAGAATTTTGAAAACTAATTCGAATTCGTCGTTAAGTCTACTTTAGATCGACTTTCCCACATTTTTGATTTTGTCCCCTAAAATTTCACAAAATAGAATTTTGTAATCAACAAAAGTTATTTTTTGGGGATGTTGAGAACAAAAATTAAAACAAGAGGGAAAGTCGATCTAAAATAGACTTAACGAAGAATTCAAATCAATTTTCAAAATTCTTATCGTATTAATTAATTGATCGATATATGTTGGAAATAGAAAACGTCTAAATTCCTATGTTGCGCGTGTGATAGACAGAGACAGAAGATCATGGATACAATCCCCTTAAGAGTAGCCAGTAAGACACTCGACTGTAACGGTGGGGGATTCTTGATATAGTTTTTCCTCGTTAAACTAATTTTTAAATGTTGTTACACACGGGAGTTTGCTTAGCCCGTAATAATAACCTGAATAGACCCGCCCCGTCCACATCCATATGCCCTATATAATATGTAATTACAGAGATCCCTTATTAGCCATATTTTTCGGTTTACTATAGTTGTTTAGAAAAAAGGCGTACGTCCAGATAATAAATACAAATGTTTGGCCCGACAACATCAAAATAATTACTGATTTACTAATAATACAAGCATGGCCGTTGTTGTTTTGTTTCTCGGAGTTTCGGACAATGAACTACTGAACACGTCTCACTCCGATAAACTGGACACAATATAATATAAACTTATTTGAAGGTCTTATGAAAATTGTATTATTTGGATTCATTAGAAAGCAATCGCATTCAGCAGCAGCATTTTGAATAATAAAAATACTTTAAGATACTATAAATGTTTTTTTAAAGAATAGAAACTACAAAAATGTCTTACATGATAAAGACAACTTTTTCTTATTCTTGTTTTAGACATGCAAGTTTTATAATAAGTTAATATACCAAAGTAGAAACAATGAATCGCTGTTCTATTTTAATAGTAAAATCCGACAAAGGAGGACTTTAAATAAATCAAAAACTCAGAACCGTCTCGAAGGGAGAGAAAAAAAACTAGTAGCCATACGATAAAATAATTCAATTAAATACAGAAAATGTATAGAAATGAAGTTTAGATATCAGGGAGACATCATCCAATAATGATTATATATCGCCCATTCATACATTATTGTATACCAAAAAATACATCCTACATTCCTACAATCTAATAATACATCTTATTTATACACAATTAATATTAAATTCATTTTAGCATTAAATTATTGACCGCATTATTGAATATCATCTAGCGGAACCGCTATAATAGTGAGCATGAAATTTAGTCCGTAGTTTCGTTTCATGATGAGGCACCTTCATATTGGCGCCCAAATAGGCCTCTTACAATTTAACCTCTAATGTGGTTAATAGGGTTAAAAAGGAAAAAAATCAAAAAATCACCTACCCGGAACCGCTGAAGCGATTATAAATTCATAATTCACAACGCTGGGTAACGAAAGCTAGTAAATTATAAATTAATAAACACGGCTAATAATTTAAAGATTAAAAAGCAAGTACCTATATAAGTAATTATAAACTAAATTGTACTAAAACAATAAACTGAAATCCCCTACCAGACAAAAATGGTTCTTCAGGGCCAGGTCGTTATGGACTGATACAAATTAATTTTTATAATTTTAGTTACCTATTTTCAACAAGTCGTAAAAACAATAAACTACATTTGCACTAAGTCCCTAACACAATTCAATAGTTTAGATACAATAAAATGAGGATTCATTCCTTAATCAATTACTTAAATATAATATAAAATTAAAACTATTTACAAACAAATCATACAAAACTTCATTTTAACAAATAACATTAGTTTTAAAAATGATTGGCCAAGTTGAATAAAATACTACGGTGTCATACGTATATATTTTTATAGTATACTCGAGTCACTAGGCAGTGGGCAATAAGATACACACCAGAAGTATTACTAAACATAATGCATGAATGCATGATACAATTTTTAAGGTTAATAAAATGTTTTTGTAACTAGTCAGTGGCGGCGGCATGGGAATCGGATTGCCTCCCTCAATCAGGTAGATGAACTATTTTTATTCGAATTGCCTCTCCTATAGCATACTTAGATTCTAGATTATTAATTAATACATCGATAGTCAACGTGTACTATACTTATGACATACAATATTTTCAAGACAGATTAATTTGTCGAATGCAATAATCTTGTCGATAACATACAAAAATACTGTTACAGCACAATAAGCCAAGGCCGTGACATTAAAAATTAAAAATCTTCAGGCATTACAGAAAAGACAATAGTCAATAGATTAAATCTGCTAGATTCTAGAAAATCCTGGATCTTTAATAAATTATATTATACTGAAAAAGAGGCGAAAAAAAGGAGAAAAAAGATTAGCAATTAAAAGTTTTGGCAAAGTGACGTGATAACATTAAGGAGGATAATATGTTAGAAATGTTATAAAATGTGAAATATTGTCGTCACAAAATTGGAACATAAAAATACAATCTCCCTCTCTCTCTCCCCTCAGACAAAAAAAATGACTAATGATTATTATATAACCATACAGCCATAATTATAATGAAACAGGGGCGCCTGGGGAGGAAGCAAGATGGAACACCCCCCCTACACTTCAAATTTAATTTTAAAAATTTTAACTTTTATTATTGTTTAAAATCATTTAATTGATATTTGAGTTTAGTATAGATTTATAAATTGAAAATTTAATCATGAAAGTACCCTTCATAACCCCTCCTGATTCATGGCAAGAAGTTTCGCCGAGATTTCTCGTGAGAACAAACAACATATCCACACTCAAGATATTCTCACTAGTCACTACATTTTTTTTCAGCGTAGTAATAGCAGCCGTAGTCGTAGAACTCTATTAATTGTCCTAATAGGTTCCACACATCATGATTTAAACTTTAGTCCTTGTAATGACGATGTTCATTATCCCATAAAATGTACTCAGATTAAAAGTATTCAATGAATTTTTCAGTTCATTATTCCACATTCAAAAAATGAAATAGAAAATTGTGTGGAACTGTTTTCAATTTATTTTAATTAATTATTATATCAAATATTATCAGCAAATATTTTAAACAATTCAATAACAATATGGTTTCTTCTGAAGGCAGCATAACAAAATCTTAGTCCATTAAAAGATATCTTGATTTTAAACTTGCTATAATAATAAAACATAAAATAATCACAACATTTAATGCATTTATAAATTAATTTATAAAATATATACTATATACTTACAAGCTTGCAAGCATATGTGATCCTCTCCAAAACAAATAAATAGTTACAACATCTGATGAAATCCCTAGAACTATTTATAATTAATAAATTAATATTCTAATATTAATTAGACAAATATATAGTAATAAAATACCTTTAGGTACAAGTGATTGAAAATGGTTTTTCATAAGCAACAACTGGATTGAAAGTGGTTTTTATTCATTTGAATAGGTATTAATTTGGACGTCAACTAAATATTGAATATAACGTAATAGATTATATAAGACTAAACTATAACAGCCCAAGATCTTAAACCAAGTACTTTTTTTATTTACTATTTCGATTAATTTTCGAAACACAATGTATGAATTCATAATGAAATCTAAGCCACAATAGGTAAATTTATCAGAATATGTACACCAATAAACAATAAAAACACAGTACACAGAATTCTAAATTTATGGTGACAAAAACTGATTGTAAACATTTGTTGATTCAACATTTAATCTAGTTTTACAATATTTACCTTTTAAAGTCTAGGTGTTTCGAAATACTAATCCACTAAAAAGATCTTAGAGGTGTGTCGTGTACTCGTGTGCGTATTATGGATTTTGTGCCCGTGAAACGAAATATTATTGCAATCTGAATTGTGAATGTGGTCACAATTCACAAGTCCGAGTTTTATTTTCAACAGCGTATTAAGTGAGATCTAAATTTCAAAAGTTTCTTAAATGAATGATAACACTAATTACTAAAAACACGATGGTTTTTTTGATATTGAATATGAAAGTTTATAATAAGATTATAATAATTATTAAAGGCTCTGATAGTACACCATATAAATATAAAATAATAATATACGTTCCGTGGTGGTGGTAATGTAATGTGAATATGATTCAAAAATTAGTGAAAGTTAAGATTGGCTACTCGCCATTCGGCTCACATTTCATTATTGTTGATAACAAAATAAATTGTGATGTACCCATAATAATCAAGTTCTACATTTTTCCAATGATTACTAATAAATTAAAATAATTAATATTAATAACAATTTTAATTTTTTCTTGGCTTTGTAACAAAATCATTGTATAATTTATAATATATTCTGTATAATCTGATAAAACTATGTAAACATTGTAAACCAAAGCCATTAGTAAAAAAAAAAAAAAATGTTTAGTATTATAGAGCGAAGTGAGTAAATTTAATAACAAATTCAACAATTGTATAATGTGTAGAACATGTGAGTATGTATAGCTATAGCTATAATATATTATAGCAGTATAGCCTATAATACGACAATAACTCCGAAAATGTTGAGTTGCTGATTAGCATAATGTAATAAACTACTATATATAACAATGATTGTTTACATGTAAGCAGCAATTGAGAGCGAGACATTACAACTATTTTATTTTATTTTTACGCTGAGCCTTCGTAGCAACGACATAAATGCTTAATAACTTATTCTGTAAATTATAACTATTAATAATAATAATAATAATCTTTATTACGGAAATAAAATTCCAATTTACATAATATTTGAAAGTAAAAAAAAGTTATAACAATTAATTATAAATATAGTACCTAAGTATAAACAATAAACTGCATACAAAAAAAAAAAAGAATATATATAAATCAATATAATACAGAATTTATTATGTATACATTAAAATAATTTACTTAGATCTGCTAGTGTTGCATGAAAGAAATCTATTTGTGCTATTCGCGGCTGACATCAAAATATATGAAGGAGATAAAGAAAGGTAATTTTTTGAAATACAAAGTAAATAAAATAAGTGTTTATATCTTGCATTAGGAAGATTAATTTTGAAATTTAAACGTTCAATTAATTCTGGACAGTCAGTAAAATTATTTAATAATTTAAACAGAAATTTTAATGTTAATAATTTAAATCTTTTATCTAATGGCGTTATTTTAAAAAATGTATGTGCAATTGTGCAATATCATGCTCACCTGAGTGAGGAATTCTACGTACATTACATTGGTAGCATAAAAATTGCAAAAAATTATTTTATACTTTCGAGAGACATTGTAATTGATTTGATGTATTATTTCTCCATACTAAACATGCATAGTCAAGATGAGAACGAACTAAAGAAAAATATAATAATTTGAGAGCAATATTATCGTGAAAATCTCTACATGTACGTTTTATGAAACCTAATTTAGCTAACGCTTTATCAATACGGGCATTGAAGGAAAGTTTTGGATCAAATATGATACCTAGATCATTTACTTCATTTACCCTATTGATATTGATTTTATTAATAGCGTAATCATAATGAATAATGTTATTTTTTTGGGAGAATGAAATAATTTTACATTTCGATATATATAGTGACATACCATTATCATTAAACCACCCTTGAAAAGAATTTACATCATTTTGAAGAAGAATTGCGTCTTCATAACAGCGAATATCTTTGAATAATTTTAAATCATCTGCTAGTAAGAGAAATTTGGAATATTTTATTATGTTTGATAAATCATTAATATAAATCAAGAATAATAAAGGAGATAAGTGATCTCCTTAAGAGATAAGGGGATAAGATTATGATGGACATCTTATTTAAAAATTGATCTCGCCCAGAAAAATTTAAAAATATAAATTTTATAAACAAAAGAGGCTCTTGTCCATCTATATCGTTCCACCATAATATCCATTCTTTTAAATTGATATAAGTAATACTATATTATACAGATTCGATCAATAATAAAATGTCAAAAATTATATTTTATTATTTAAATTGTTGGTTCACAAAATATTAAGTCTTAATATAATAAATGACGCCCGTTTACGATTGGGAACCATTGCAGAAGATAAGCCGTCGCAGCATTAGGCACTAAGCTATACATCAGAACTTGAGAAATGAACGAATTTTTATGAGAATGGTTTTATTCTAATACAGGAGCCTGCAACCTTTTTACCGACGTGGACCACATTTTTTCAGCTTTTCATCGATGGTCGCATTAAATATTAAAATAAATATTATTGAAAATACGATTTTAACATCTAATACTCATTGATATCAAAAATCATATAATAAGACATGAGTTGTCCATAATTTATTTAAAATAAAATATATTAAGAAGAAAACATTTTAAAATTAATTTCGGTGAGATAACAATAAGCTCGTAGAGTATAATCGTAAAAATGTAATATCAATGAAATATATGAATCAAAAACATAAAATTAATACATTAGTTAAATTAATTATGATGTCAGATACAGTAATAATAGTAGTTTTGAATACCATGATGAATATTTAGAGGACACCAGGTTACCAACTTTGATTATATAATCATATGCAAAACTATGATAGGCTAAGTGCGTCATAAAAATATAATTTATGCAGCTTTAAATTTTGAAAGCGATAACTTCACTCTTCCAATATAAATATAAATTATTTCTATCGTGATTTCATCCCATTATATTTATTTTCCATGTGATAATACCGCATGTTTTATATCAAAATATCATATGATTTTTGAACATAGACACTTAAGAGGGTTTATTTTTAATCGTGCATACATTTAAAAAGATATTGTTAATAATTCTCACTTTATCAGTTACTTCTTAATTAATATTTGTAACCATTAAAAAATCGATCAATTCACAACTAAAACATCGTTTTTAAAAACGAATATGGCCGGGTCACAGAATTACAAAATTAGTTGACCGAATTTTTTTTTTTATAATTTATCCGTGATTGTCAAATTTAGGAAGTTTATTATATTGCTTAAATATTTTGAGGGCGTACAGCGATCAAAATTCAATATATCGAATTATCGGATGATTATAGACAATAAACATCCTCTAAATTATATATTATGAAAGCGAAATCGTTACTTCAGTAACAGTGCTATGTAACTATTATTCATAACAATACGAGTAACTATAAGGTACAATTAATAATAAATATGTTGTAGCAATTAGCAAACCATTAAACCAATCAATAATATAATTAGGTATATAATTATTGTATCCAAAATTTCTAACGGGTTTAATTCAAGTGTTGGTAATTGTATTATTCATATATTTAAACCTATTAATTTTAATTACTTAAAAAGAATTTCTAAAAATGTAACCTATTAAATTACTTTTTGCACTTGTGTAAAATCACACACTTCAATAGATTCGGTACTTATATAAATTTAAATAAGTTCATGTATTATCATTTTATAATTATTATTATCACTTAAGTTCTATATGTGTTTTATTGATAAATGAAAAATAATTGCATATGATATCAAGAAAAAAGGAAGAAGTATAAATGTATATATAACGAAAAACAGTGTTTATTATATTTTGAAAAATAGTTACGGTAAAAAAAATTGAAGTTATTAAGTGCCACGAAACTAGCGTATAGGCATCTCAACGCGCACAACTATCCAATCCAAAGACCCGACCAGTCACACTAGTTATAAAAATGAAAAGAGAACTCCTTAAAATTAACATATTGGCAACACAACTTGCCAGGGTATGATTACAACATTAAATCCTAAGTACAATTTATTTGTTGTTGAAAGACTAGAAAGCATTACGAAAAAGCCAACCAACTTCGTAGTTGAATAATCAAATTTTAAAGTAATGACTAATAACTATTCGTGAAATAACAGCTACGCCTAATTTACACTCGTAGATATCTTTAATTGTTGCGCCAACTCAAAACCTGAAATCTGGATAACTGTAACTGCAATTTTGTGGACTATTATAATATTACCAGCTGAGTACTAGGCTTCACACGGATCATTTATTACTTTTACACTATCTTAGTTACGTTTGGTTTAGGGTGTTACTTTTAGTTATTGTAATACTATGTGAAGAGCAATTAATTTAATCGAGTTCTTGGGTATACACTCACATTTTTTCTTTTTCCTTCTATTGCGTACAAATAAATTAAGTCTTACGCCGCGTGATTTTGCCAAATCCGTAAAATTGTAAAATTATATAAATGCCTCGCCGAAAAACCGTAACATTTAAATATAATACAAATACAACCCCTGCTCCGCCCCTTCCCTAGTCAAAATTGGTAAAAAAAAGACATCATCATAACTTCCGGGGAGTTATTGGCAACAATTTTGCGAAGAAAAATTATAAAATTATTCAAATGCTTTGCCGAAAAACCGAAATCTTTAAATACAATACACCTATCCCCGCGACGAAATAATGAAAAATCGGGTAACGTAACGTAACACTCGAGGAAGTATTGGAAACAATTCTCTGAGAAAAAATTGGAAAAAAGTTCAATACTGTCGATCATTAGAACATGAGTATATTTAAGTATAATACAACCAACCCCCGCTCCTCCTCTCCTTGCCAAAATGGGTAAAAAAAAAAAATCATAAAAACTTCCGGGGAGTTATTAGCAATAATATTTTGAAGAAAAATTGTAAAATTATTCAGATGCATTGCCGAAAAACCGAAACTTGATGACAATCCACCCCCCCCCCTACCACAGCGACGAAATAATGAAAAATCGGATGACGTAACCACACTGAGGGAAGTATTGGGAACAATTCTGCGAAAAAAAATTATAAAAAGTGCAATAGTATCGTTAGAAAAATGATACATTTAAATATAATACAAACCCCGTTACTCCCTTGTGCTTGCTAAATATGATAAAAAAAAAAATCACAATAACTTCCAGGGGTATTATAACTAACAATTTTGTAAAGAAATATTATAAAATTATTTAGATGTTTTGACGAAGAACCGTAATTTTTTAATACAATACTCAGCAAAAAACCATTGTAAAAAAGAACGTGTGGGCCTCGCTTTGCTGTACAGTTGGGGGTGGAGTATACCTCGTTTATAGGATAGGTCATTATTACAATGGATTTGTTAAATTTGAATGCAATGATAGATATCATTGTATACGAATAACAATTCTGAACTGAGTTAATATGCTTGTCTAAAATGTGTATATAATAATATAGTATTTTATATTTAAATTGAATTATAATGCAATTTCGTAAAAATTTAAATTTCAAAGAGTCATAAACACTTTTTCTTTAAATCCGGTAGAATTTTTTTTATATATTTTTGAAGATTAGCTTATGGACAACCTAGTGTTAAAATTTTGAACCTTAAGTATAAACAGAAAAAATTTTATGAATTCTCAACTACAAAATAACTTGCAAATCATCGCAATTTTAACATATTTTATACAAATTTGAAATTTATGGGCTTATGAAAAAAAATTTAAATGAGACGATCTCCGACATTTTTTAGATACGATTAGTATAACTTATAATTAATCCTTTAATATATTTTCAAGAGTTTTCGAACGGCCAAAACATTTTATAGATATTTTTAAAAAAAAACTTACGAAAAACGAAAATTTAAATTGTCTATAAATAAGTCAAAATACTTTGAAAGTTAAAGTATGTATAGATAACACCAATATAAAGATTTGGTGAAAATTTCAAGTTGTTGCGGTTTTTCGTTTTTGAGTTAGAGCACTTTAAAAAAACCGATATGATTTGTCAGTCTAGAATTTTATATATTATATTATATTTTACATATAATTTTATGTCAATATTCGCTGTTCAAACGATTATAAAAAAAAATTGTGCCTATGGATTTTGATGATTTTTGAATGAAAATAAAAACTACTTGTGTGGAATATTCTATTAAATTTTCAAGTATTTTGTATTAGTCAATTTTTTTTTATCACTGATTATAAAAAAAAATGTAAAAAATTCGAATTTTTTAAATGCCTATAAGTGGCTTAAAATCAATATAATATTTTGAAAAAAATATGACATAAAGGAAATGCCTATCTTAACAACTGGTGAAAATTTTAAGTTTCTGCGACTTATACTTTTTGAATTATAACAAATATTTAAAATCGTTTGAGGATAAATCGCTATTTTATGCAATTTCGTAAAAATTTAAATTTCAAACAGTCATAAAATTTTTTCCTTTTGGTCCAGTAGAATTTTTTTTATATATTTTTGAAGATTAGCTTATGGACAACCTAGTGTTAAAATTTTAAACCTTAAGTATAAACAGAAAAAATTTTATGAATTTTTATCTACAAAATAACTTGCAAATTATCGTGATTTTGACACATTTTATACAAATTTGAAATTTATGGGCTTATGAAAAAAAATTTAAATGAGACGATCTCCGACATTTTTTAGATACGATTAGTATAACTTATAATTAATCCTTTAATATATTTTCAAGAGTTTTCGAACGGCCAAAACATTTTATAGATATTTTTAAAAAAAAACTTACGAAAAACGAAAATTTAAATTGTCTATAAATAAGTCAAAATACTTTGAAAGTTAAAGTATGTATAGATAACACCAATATAAAGATTTGGTGAAAATTTCAAGTTGTTGCGGTTTTTCGTTTTTGAGTTAGAGCACTTTAAAAAAACCGATATGATTTGTCAGTCTAGAATTTTATATATTATATTATATTTTACATATAATTTTATGTCAATATTCGCTGTTCAAACGATTATAAAAAAAAATTGTGCCTATGGATTTTGATGATTTTTGAATGAAAATAAAAACTACTTGTGTGGAATATTCTATTAAATTTTCAAGTATTTTGTATTAGTCAATTTTTTTTTATCACTGATTATAAAAAAAAATGTAAAAAATTCGAATTTTTTAAATGCCTATAAGTGGCTTAAAATCAATATAATATTTTGAAAAAAATATGACATAAAGGAAATGCCTATCTTAACAACTGGTGAAAATTTTAAGTTTCTGCGACTTATACTTTTTGAATTATAACAAATATTTAAAATCGTTTGACGATAAATCACTATTTTATGCAATTTCGTAAAAATTTAAATTTCAAACGGTCATAAAATTTTTTCCTTTTGGTCCAGTAGAATTTTTTTTATATATTTTTGAAGATTAGCTTATGGACAAACTAGTGTCAAAATTTTAA
The DNA here is from genome assembly GCA_025469195.1 of Chaitophorus viminalis. Classification (NCBI taxonomy): domain Eukaryota; kingdom Metazoa; phylum Arthropoda; class Insecta; order Hemiptera; family Aphididae; genus Chaitophorus; species Chaitophorus viminalis. Next base: position 106,891 of record JAIPRK010000364.1, on the reverse strand, counting down.
ACCTTAAGTATAAACAGAAAAAATTTTATGAATTTTTATCTACAAAATAACTTGCAAATTATCGTGATTTTGACACATTTTATACAAATTTGAGCTTTATGAGCTTATAAAAAAATTTAGTGAAACGATCACCGATATTTTCTAGTGAAGATAAGTTAAGCTTATTATAAACCTTGTATTAAATTTTCGAGAGTTTTCGGCCAGCCAGTTAAATTTTATAGGTGTTTAAAAAAAAAATTTACAAAAATCGAAAATTTAAATTGTCTATAAATAAGTCAAAATATGTCAAAATACTTTGAAAACTTATCCATGTATAGACAACACCAATATGAAGATTTGGTGAAAATTTCAAGTTGTTGTGGTTTTTCGTTTTTGAGTTAGAGCATTATAAAAAAATGTAGTTTGTAAAAACGTGATTTTGCGTAAAATTTCCCGTTTTTTCGTAATTTTTTTAACGTTTTTTTCGATTTTTGCAAAAAGTATTAAAAAAGTTTGATTTTTGACTCGCCCAAGTACCATCTAAATTCACTCTCCTTTCAGAAAAGTTGCTGTATAAGCAAATCGAAGCATTTTTACTGCAAAAAAAGTTGTCGTCAGATACAAAAAAAAAAAAAACACACATCATTGTAAAATCAATTAATTCCATCATTCCGTTCAGAATCTAAAAATTCAATAGTGTCGTCACTAAACGGGTACACTAGGAAGGTCCGTTTTTCTTGTGTACCTGCAAAATTTGAAATATTTGCAGTGCAAATATTACGAATACCACGGAACGAAATGAACGATTTCCATCACCATAAGAATATAAAAATGAACTGATATTGTGTATAATATGATGTATACAACAGCTAGCTGTACACGAAATGATGAAATCGAAAATAGTTTTTTTTTAAATTTTTTTTTTTTATAATGCGTGAAAAAATGCCGATAACGGCGATAACGCAACAGTAATCGAGGGAGTAGGTTTATGATTGTGTGCGTGCCGTACCATAGACAAAAACATTAAACAATTAATATTCTTAGACCATGGTCATTAATGCATTAAATTAATTTGTATGTCCGTGTGCCGTACACGCCGTAGTTATGCGCGTCGCCGCCGACGATGACGCAACAATAATGCGGGCTGCATAAGACAAACACTCATAACAGTAGTAGGGGTTATGAAAATGTGTGCGTGTGCCGTGTACACAGCAGACAACGTACGTGGATATACGTCACCACAGGGGAAGCTAAATACTTCCAAAAGCTATTCAATTGATACATTTTCAGACTCTATTGGTTGGATAGTTGAATGGATCATCTGCAAGCCGTATACTTACGTTCATAGAAAAAATAGAATCATGAAAATCGGTCCAAATGTCCAATAGAACTTCATACAAAAAGAAATCACCTCACATAGTCACGATTACGGCTGTAGATAGTACACAGTTGCAGCTGTGGTTTAAATATTATATAAAGATAATGATAAACATGTTCGTGATTAGCACTGCCAGGTGATAACTGATTATCGATAATCTTTTACTTTTGTAAAATGTGTTCAATTTATTACATCATATTATACAAACATGAAACATAATATAAAGTATATTAAATCTTATTAAGTAATGTAGTTCATGAGGTATTTTATTGTGTTTACTGTAGTTTAGTACTTTCTTAAAAATGGAAGACAATATATACCTATGATAATTTTTTGAAGAACGAAATGTTATCAGACTACTTTCAAGTATACTATTTATCATTATAAATCATTGTTGTATACACATAAAATATTAAAAATTATTATGTATCGATATATATTAAGTATAGTAATATACATATAATTTATAACTTATTGACAGACTTATGATAGATAACGACCTTAGATTATCATGATTCACGAATCAGACACTGTTATAATTTTACATTGGTTAAGTATATTGTATATATAATAACATTTCAGATACCTAGTTGTTCAAGCGCCTTTAATAGTATTCTAGGATCACAAGGATTTCAGAAATACCACTGCAAAATAAAATACAAATCTAATTAGTGTTTAGTGAACTTATTGATAAGCTAAGCGGCTTTGTAATATTGTGTCTTAACAGTTTACTATGTGCAAATAAGTGATAGTCGATAAATTGGTACCCTAATCATAATTAAAGTACCTATTAAGAATAATAATTATAAAATATTTTAATAAATGTTATTAGTCAAGTTTATACTGAACAATTTAAAATTGTTCATTTTTTATTTTACTCCTAATGATATTCAAATTATAATAACTTACAATAATATGTATCTTATTGTTTAAAACGTATATATTAAATATATTAAAAACTATATAGGATGTCTCAAAACTATTTGACAATTGCAATAACTTTATTCATAACTTTTTCATTTTTAAATAAATACTACAATTGTACATCACAACGATATTGTATGTTAACATCATATTAATTATGAATTTGTAATACATCACAGAGATCATTGTTTTAACACTAAAGTCATAATCAGGCGAGTAACCAAAAAAAAAAAAGATGGCTCGAACAACATTTTATTCCATGTTATAAAGTGATAATATGTTGGTGAGGTAACTGCAAGTATAGTGCACCGGTTTTGATTAGCAATAAGGTTGAAGAACTCGGAAACTAGGGAGAATCCCTTTTACATTTAACAAAATTTCCATTGTTTCAAGTGAAAGTCACATAGTAAGTGTCTTTGCTGCTTTTAATGACTATCCACATGCTTATATAAGAATAGTAGCTAAGAAAACTAATATAAGCCGTGCCTTAATACAGCAAATATTAAACTCTTATCATGCATAAAAAAATAATGATGTACAGGATTTAAAACCTTCTGACCCATAAGGAAAACTTCATAGAAAATATGGTATTGTTGCACAAAGCATATGAAAATACTATTTCAAAAATGTTGTGGACCCATGAAAATTATTTTAATAACAATGAAATTGTTGATTGACACAATCCTCATTATTGGGACACTGAAAATCCTTACTAAACATGAAAGACCAACATACAGGAGTGCTAATCCATAAATGTGTGGTGTGGAATTATAAATAGTCAGCTAATAGGACCTTATTTCTTATAAAAGAAAGTCAACAGGTCAGCAATATTTACATTGCAACCAAGATATTTTGCTAGGATTGGTGAAACATTAAAATGATGGTAAACTAGAGACAAACATAGGCAACTGCTGTAAAGAACAAAAACCTTAGAGGCAATATATTCCCAGGGCATACACCCACAGGCTTTAATTTACCACGCAACACCTGTGGTACACATTTTATAGAGTCCATACATCTTATGGTAGATGTGGAGACTCCATGCACAAATGAGGCATAGTCAATCCACTGTATATATTACCTACACTCTAAGACAAATCCCTTGTCCTAATGTTACTTATTATGGTGTTCCTATGGCCAATGCCCTACTCTCCCAAAGTTAACTTTCTTGGTTTTTATACTTAATCAAAGATTAACTTGGACCTATTATATCCGAATTAAAAGACTAACCTTAAATAATTGCTTATGTATGCTTGAAACCCTTAATAATAATAATAATAATAATAAATATACTTCCTTAAACATAAAACATTTAAACTTGTAATATATAAGACTTTGTTAAAATCAATATGACACATGGATTTTAGTTGTGGGATAGTGTATTAGTTGAAAATAAATAAAGTACAAATATTTCAAATTATTACTCTCAGGAAACTAAGAAATGTCCCTCCTTATATATTAAATTATACACTTTATACCGATCTTTAAACTTAAAATAATCAATGAGGAAGCTAAGTTCTTTTACAAAAGATCACACAACCAACTTTTTAGCGTTATAATTTTATAATATTTTAATAATTATATAGTTAATAAACTTAAAAAAAAAGATCTACAGATAATACTTCTATGTAAGTGCCTATCCTTAGTATCCTACAAGCATTCACAATATATATATATATATATAATATGATTTGGATTTAGAAATTTTAAAATTTCAACTTAATATTTTACCAACAAATATAAACAAATATGAAACATAAATCAATATAAAAATTAACATTCTTATGAATCCAATAGATATGTGAAGTATAAAATCGTACTAAATTAAATGTATTAACCATCAGTTATACCATAGATTAAATATACAATAGTATAGTTATATAGTATAGTATAGTATATTTGATCTATGGTTATACCTATTAGCTATTAACATATAACAATATTATTACTATTCCAGCATTAAGTACAGTGTGTAAGAAAACATTTTCTTGTCTCAGAAGATTAAAAAAATATATGTGTAACGGAATGTCAAATTTACCTTTAATAATTTTATTTATGTGTTTCACTGTATTTGTATAGAAAATATTTCAAATTCTTCACTTGGAAGAATTTGTTGAACAATTTTCTAAAGACCATAAAAATAAAAATAAATGTTTTAATCATAATTTTAACTTGCATATAAATAATAATAGTACTATATTAAACATTTTATAGTATTATTATTAGGACATTAGGTATGTATTTTTTTTACAATGTTTTTATATGCATACTAGCAACATAATAAGTAAAGTATTTCCTTATAGGATTGAAAAACTCTGAATGAAAAATGATTATTTAATGTATGTGCCCTCCCCAGAAAAAAAAATCTTAGCTACGTGCCTGCTTTGATTATACAATCTATTTTATACTACTTGGGCAAATGGACTATAGGCCTACAAGTTCAAATGGATAAACTCAAAACTCATATAATTGTCAATATTATATTATATCATACATTTTACTAAAACAACAAATAATTTAATAAAATTCTCAAAAATTTCTAATAGTAACAGATTCTCAATCTTGCCTATTTACTCGTTTTTTCAACCACTTCAATTCTCCTATTTCCCTATGCATTTTCATGATAAAATCTTAAAATATCAACTTCCCTTATCCCATGAAGCCTTTGAATATCTCTAGGTCTCAAGCCACATTGGCATTCTAAGTAATGAAATAGCTGATCGGTTAGCCACCTCCACAAAAACATAATCAACAGTCTCCACTAAATATCCACGTCTGATTTCCTTCCCATTTTTCTCGAACACTAATAAAAGCATGAAACTGTTATCACTAAATTCGCCTCCTGGCACAGATCTATCTCTACACTCATCCTTAACTCTCCTTGATTCCATTATCTGAATATAATACGATCCACAAATATCTCTTTCTTTCAACTCAAATTTGGTCATGATCTTCCTTCTCATTTATTTCTTTTTTCTCTTATTCTTCTTCACTTGTTATTCTACAAACTTTCAGCTTTTGGCTATTCTTGCTTTAATGTAATCCTTCTTCTCAGTTCTCATTCTTTCTCCGTCATCCATCTCCATCATTAATTTAATCCTCAATGCTGGATTCCGTATTTAATATTCGTAATTATATATAGTATCGCTTAATTAAATTAACAAACCCATATCTGTATGATAATATTTTTTAATAATTGTGTTTTTAAATATATAATTGTCATGCTGTAATAGCTGTTGGATTAAATCAAAAAAACAATTAAAAATTAAAAAACTAAATCATTCAAAACAATTTTTGACAAACACCCGGATCGGAGGTGGAGGTCTGGGGCGCATCTACAGCCGTGGTGTTTATATAAAATGTTATCAAAATCTTTATTATCATAGTCTTAGAAAATTTTACAGAGTAAAATATTCCAGGACCATGCAAAATATTAATCAAATGTTAAAAACAGTGGTACCATTTAATAGGACATAAAATTTTTAATATTATAGCCTTTGGGGGTAAATTTGGAATCGTTTTTATTGAAGTTATACATAATAATTAATAATACATATTACATAACGAACTCAAAAGGACGGGCTGGACGCTGGAGGGAGTTGGGAGAAAACACGTTGGGTATGTCTCACTCTCAGGGAATATAAAAATGCTTAGCAAAATATTTTTAGTGTAAAAAGTAAAAACAAAAATGATGTAATCATTTCATCATCATTAATAAATATGATTAACTGTGATTAAGATTTATCGCATTAATCCATTACGATTTTGTATACATTTAATCTCAATATAATAATCATAAAACGTGCTAATAATTAAAATCAAATCATATTAAGGTACCTTTAAATATCCAGATATTATAATTTCAGCTTGAAAAAAAATTGATCTCGGACAATGTTTTAAACGACGTGTGCAACAGGTTATAAATGTACAAACATATTAATTCGGATTAATAAATAATTGAAACCAAAACACTTCACTTCACTAAACTTCACGTGGTTACGAAATTTTGAAAAATCTGATAAATATGTAAATATTGTTAATATTAATGGCATTCCAAAGTTTCTATCATAACAAATAACAATTACGTATGTCTACAATTGATGGCAGTTACTGCTTGTTTGTTAAGTGATAATATCAGATTCATACTGTGGACTGTGGATACACAAGTGAACGTTTTTCATTGGCTCTTACGCCTACGATTTTACTGATAACGAAATAATTCGTATTTTTTAATATTTCCGTTTTCCGTATTTATAAATGTATGTTATAAAGCGTTACACTTTTACAATTAATACAGTAAAAAATAAATATCACTATATCAGTATATCTGACATCAGTCGTAAATCTGGACCAAATGTTTCATAGAATATTTCATTATTATAAGGTTAGGAATTGGATACAGATTGTATTTCAAGCGAGCATGGGCGTGTTAAAGAGGGGGGGGGGTTAAGGGGTTCTAACCCCCATGAACCATATTCAATTATAAATTTTGATTTTTTTCACATAACCTTATTTTTATTTTTTATGTAATATCCATGATTTTAGATGTAGATAGCATACTAAGATATCTTTAATCGTGACCAAATCTGATATCAGACAACTTTAAAAAATAAGATTTTTTTTTTATCATTTCTATTGCTGCATTATTTGATATTAATTTTGGTAGTTATCGGTTATCGTGACTACCTTTTTTCCGGGGCGTAATTTAACAAATTATTATCAAAACCTGGTCGTAATTAAATTATAAAAACAACGGTACAAATGAGTTAGGATAAATTATTAGTTTTTGAGTCAGTGGCGCACCCAGGGGAGGCTTTATGGCTGAAGCCCGCCCAAAAAAAATATATTTTCACTAAATTATACATTATAATAGCATATTTTTACAAATATAGTACTACAATGATGATTGATTAAACATATAATATAACATATAATAATAATAGTAAAAAATTACCATTTATAATTTGTGGTAACTATTTACATGTATGTAAAGAAAATAGGAAAATGTTTATATCCCCCCCTTCCCCAAACAAAAATCCTGGGTGCGTGCCTGTTTTGAGTTATACTATTTTGAATATTACGTGTGTCCATTCTAAAATATTGCAACTGAAATAAAAACTACATCGGATAGGTATTAGGTAACAGGACAAAGTAAATGTGTTTGGGAGAAAAAGACGAAACATTAAGTACATTTTTAATTCTAATAACTACATGTATGGGCTTTCGGCCTCCTCGTTCACTCGTTACACGAGCTCACTGCGGAACTAAAATCAAAGAAAAATTATTTGTTATACTTTGTTTAAATTTGTTAAATAATCCCGCGTAAAAAAAGGTTGTAGTAACGAATATTGAAGTAAAGTCGTATAGGTAGGTTAATTTCTGAGCTAGTCAAAAGTAATCATGTTTAAAAATTGGAACAATAATTCGGTTTCTCATACAAAAATATGATACGCCCAGATATTATTAACTCGGTTAATACAAACGTACACAAAAGATTTGGGCCATGAACTAGAAAATGAGCTTAAACAATTTCAAGACTGAAAGAAATTTATTATTATTCTTGTTTGATTTATAAGCTAATAAATCAATAAGTTGTTGGTCCAGTTTTTGAAAGATTGCAAATTTATTTATTAATAGTTATTATATTTTCATCATCTTTAATTTCTTCCTTCACTCTGCAGACTTTTCAAGAAAATTGTTGACTTGGGGCTTCAAATAAGTTTTATTATTATAATTATAAATAGATATTTGATTAGGATATTATAAAAATAAAAACTACGCTAATAAATTAAATCATATCTTATAATCATAGGCGTAATCTAACCATCTAGGGGGTGCAACGGATGCACATTCACCCCCTAAAATTTTAGAGGGAATGCAAAACTATTATTTTAAACCCCCTAAATTTTCTATATTTATAATGAATAACTTGTACCAAAATTATAAATATTTATAAAATAATTATAACAACAATAATATCTGATAATTATTATCATACGTAATATGTATCAATTTACAGTTCGTTGATAAAGTATAAAAGAATCTATACAAAATATCATTATTTTTAAAATCAATGTTATCTCTATCATTGTTTTTCCTATTGAGGAACACTGTATTCTTTTCTCAGTTGACACTATGACAGTTATAATCCCAATTACATCATATTGTTTATCAAATATTACTTATTATATTATTAATCAATAATTATTAAATACGGTGCTTCTGGATTTATTTAATAATATCATTAGTCACTTTATTTCTATACGTTATTTAAAAGAAAGAAGACTCTTGATGATTTTGTTTTTAAAAAATCTCTCAAAGTGAAATGCTAGTAAGTAGAAAGTCTTATTTTTTATAGAAAACTTTAAATGCAGCAGCAACTGCACTTATATGCGATGATTTATTGATGTCATATTCCAAATATTCTTACTGATTTTTAAATGAATTACCTATTGAATTTCTTTTGAATATTCTAACAAAATAATGACCATCAAAAAACATATTATCTTATCAAGGTAGTTCTAAGGTCGTAGTATTTATGCATGAGTGTGGGACCTTATTGTGGAATAATAACAAGGATACGTTAAAATCACAACATTCATAACATCATAATTCATAACGTTAACTTTTAATAATTTCAGATAATATTTGTACACTTATAGTTTGTTTCAGGATTTAGATGTTCTGAATATCTGAATTAATAATAAACTGAAGGTCAGAAGGTGTACAAATATGTGTACGCATATATTTGATCCAGTACTAAATTATAGTAATGAAATACCTTAGAAATTAGAATTGAATAATAATGCTGGAATAATTTTGAACTATCTATGCATAAATACATATAATGTCATTATGAATCATGCTCGCGCATATTGGGTTCAAAATAAACTATGAGCTACGTTAACGTTGGTGGAATAGGAATTTGAACTGTCCAATGTCCATTATTTACAATCATGGACAATTTAGCAGAAAATATCAAAATATGATATGTGATTCTCAATACAAATTATTTATTAATACAAGTTACACGATTTAAACAATCACCATGGATATATAATATATTTTATATAATGTATACGACAATATTTCTTTTACTAGTATCTCACCACTCTTAGGACAACCTGATTGAATAAATCGTATTTAATACTAAAAAAAAAAAAATATATATTATAACAAATTACAAATCAAATAGAAAAAAAACATCGAAGGAATCCGATACGTCGTTGGTATACGAACACACACTACTCATTAGTCGTTATACAGATTTGGCGATACAGCATCAACCAACAATAATAATAATGATTATCCCTCTCAAAAAAAAAACAAATACATTTTTATTCGATTTATTAGATAGCTTATATTGAACTCGTATAGTATGTCACTATGTCAATATTCCTAGTACTTAGTACTTACCCTGAAATCGGAATTACGTGAACTGCAGGTCATAATACTTGAACTAAATTCTGATTATTCTGTTTCTATAGTCGTTATACGTGCGTGAAATATCATGGGTATTCAATTTTTAATTATAAGAACGTGAAATTACTCCACTTTTAATCCTGAACCGTTAGGAAATATTCAAATCGGTTGGCCTGAACAAACCTTATGTTTTTAATTTGTAACTTTAAATATTATGCTTTAGTTGAAAGTTGAAATGAATGTCCTATTTTTCTGTTAAGCTATTTACGTGACTTATTGTGCAAAAATTGATTCAATTGAGTTTGTTTGATTATTTTTCCTTATCAATGTATGATGTACATACATTTTTCTTCAATTATATAATAATTATTTTATTATAGTAAAGTGTTCTCGCATAACGAGAGCACTTTTAACACGATTAACACGCACAGCCTAACTGGTGTTTATTTTGAATTTTTGGAAAATACTGTTACTGCTGCCAGTTAAAATGTTGCAGGTGCACACTATATATTAATATTGATTTATTTCCGCGCCAAAGGAAAGAAAAAACACATTATACGGTAATTACCAGTTGCGGTCGTACACTGGAACTGTAGTACTTGTATGCTGAACAGTATATAATATGTTAATACAATGTACCTAGATATAATGTAATAATAATTTATAATCAGGGCTGTGAATTTAATGCACTAAAAAACCTTAAAAAATGCATTTAAAATATCAAAAAAATGCAATAAAATATGCACTTAAAATGCAAAATATGTACTTAAATGCAAAAAAAAGGAATATAAAATGTCAAAAATATTAAATTGTATTAAAATGTATTAAATTCATATTTATTGTTTATATTTATATTAATATTAAATATTAGTACAAAAAAGTGTTTATTTAATAAAAAAAAAAATAATAATAAAAATGTTGATTGAATTTGAATTTACATTTGCATTAAGTTAATGCTATTCACCTGAAACATTAAAAAAAAATTTATTGTATTTATTTTGTTAAAATAATAAAACAAACTTAAAGGTATTTATTTACCTTATTCCTCTTTAGTCTTTACTGTTGCATTGGACAGCAAGTGCTCGTTTGATATTCTCAAATAAAAATGACTGCCGATTGTCTGTCAACAAATTGTTAAATGCCGAAAAACTCCTTACAACATCTACAGACGTAATAGGAGCGTATCGCAGAAAATGTTTTCAAACAAGTTAATTCATGGCATTTGATTAAATAAAACTAGAAAATGAACTAAAAAAGCAAAATATGATCTAAAAATGCAAAAAAAATGACCTAAAAATTTAAAAACGTCAAAAAATAAAAGTTTCATAGATGGATTTGTAGTTATATAATTCAAATTATGTACTTACAAAGCTATGTTTTACAATCACCAAAAAAAAATGTACTTTCCTATAAATTCACAGCCCTATTTATAATGTTCTATCACTTCTATCCTCTACTACCATATACCAGCGGTCACCAATGTTTTCAAACAAGTGTTTTTTCAAACATTGGACATTTTAAGGGGATGGTAAACTATGATTTTCTGTCTATCACACGCACAACATATAGAAATTTAGACGTTTTCTATTTCTAACGTATTGACCGATCGATTAATGCGATTTTTGAAAACTGATTTAAATTCGTCATTAGGTCTACTTTAGATTGACTTTCCCATTTTTTTGATTTCGTCCCCCAAAATTTCATAAAATATAATTAAACAAATTGGAAACATAAAAATCAACAAAAGTTCATTTTTGGGTATGTCGTATGTAATATGTTAAGTACAAAATTTAATAAATATAAGAAAGTCGATCTAAAGGGGATTTAACAACGAATTCAAATCAGTTTTAAAAATTCATAACGCACTAATTGATCGCTCGGTACGTTGGAAATAGAAAACGTCTAAATTCCTATGTTTCACGTGTGATGGATAGAAACAGAAAATCATGGCTTACAATCCCCTTAAGTCTCTGGGTGATCAACATTCAGAATAGTTTAGATTTTTGATAATTAAGAGATACGCACAAAAAAAAAAGTCATCCCAGCTCTTTTTATATCGTTTTTAAAAACCTATTGATTTGAAACAATTTTTTTATAGATATTACAATACGTGCTTTTAATGCGTCTCTTATATTAATACGTCTGTAATAATCGAGCCGAATGTATCGATCGAATTATATTTATCGGTTTTACGGCTGCATTTTTCGAAGCCAATTCTAAGTGATTGCTAGGATTTACATCACCCGGGTAAATGAATAAAACTACTTAGGTCAATTGATGGGGGGAATTTTCCTCTGCCTCCTTAAATCCGCCATTGCCATGATGAAAGACCAATATGATCTATAATTGAGTGACTAGCCATGTGCTACATAATGTAAGGTGGTTCACGTCAGGGTGGCTAACCCTAACTGGCCAAGTGGCAACGACGATCGACACATTCGACGTTATCATCATGTCGTCCTTGAATCGCTATGTAATAATATTATTATTTTTATATAATAACTTCAGCTGATGATAACCGAACGGTAGTGAACTATATAGTGACTATGAAAAAAAAAAAGTCAATGGTGTTTTCTCATTCCTTAATTATTTTCGCTTCTGATTTACCATCCCCTCCCGTCGTTGCGGGCATTTCGTGATTATTCAATATTGTGTTATTGTTCCGTGTCGACTGCGAGTTATTTGTTTACATCTACGTAGTACGTTGTGTGTCATCCGCTTGTCGCGTACAATCCGAACAATAAACAATAAAACACACTTTACCTACTGTCATACTCATACCCCACAATCGGCTGTGCCCCACTCGCCACCGTCGTCCCATACAGCTTACACTATACGCGGGTTCAGTAATTGGATCACAATATTAGATGACTGCAGCGTACGTACCGTAAACTTTTCACGTCCACCATCAGATATACGCAAGGTATGTATATTATGTACACTAATGTCGTGCAATGACTGCATAGAAAACAAATTCGTCAGTGACACGACTTCGGACGTGCTTTCATGCTCTATAGACAATAGAAATACCTAATCGAGAATCCTTTGTTGACGTATCTAGTAATCTTTATACTGTTAATTTCTTATAGTTGTGTTTTAATAAACTTTATTTTACAGCTTTATATAGTACGTCTTCATTTGATCTGCTCTATTTTTCTTTTGATTAATTGCCAGTCGCAGATACCATGTATACGTCTTATCAACTAATGCTGGCCATCGGAATGGTCATTACAGGATCTATAAACACGCTTAGTGTCAAGTAAGTCTACATCATTTCATAAGGGTCTTTATTTCATGTAGAATAGCCTTCAAACATTTACTTATAATTTCCTTTTGTTTGACTCTTAACTTCCTACCCATAATTGAGCCAGTTGATAGTTGTTCTTGTTTAACTTATAGTTTAATACCACTATTGAAATTTAATCTACACAATTATAATTTGTAACTATTTTAATGTTTTCAATTATAGAATTATTATATATTAACTTTAGAAATTATGTATACGATTTTAATTTAAAATCTTGGGTGTTGAACCAAATATAATTATTTTGATTATATGTTACTCATTCAATTTTCTTATGCATCTCTTATTAGTTATTACATATTACTAAGTATCTGTACGTTTATTAGATCAAACTTACAAATAATTTTTTTTTTCAAAGAATTTTTTCTATTTATAAATTAATTTACAAATTCCATCAGAAAATATGTATTTATATTTGTTATGTCACTGAACTAGTTAATCTTGATCCAATGGTATATATCCATAGTTTATAATATTATATGGACTAGTATTCCTTGGATTGCTTTGTTCTATTTAGAGTATTACCTAAAAAGTATCCTTTGCATTTATAGAAACATACTGCATGTTTTGTAAAAATGTTACTTAGATATAATATTATTAAAAATTAGAGTATAAATTATCATATAAATACTGAACATTTCTTAGTATATGTAATTGCTTGTAGAATTTAATTTATACATACATCACAAATAATGTTTTTTTGGTTTTAGATGGGCTGACCAACTTCAAGCTGCTGGTTCAGATGGTAAACTACGTAATTTTAACCATCCTTTTATTCAGTCATTAACTATGTTTTTTGGAGAGTTTTTATGCTTGTTATTCTTCAAACTAGCTTATAGATATCATGTTAAAAGACAAGTAAGTTATTTTTCACATTCATAGTACTGATTATAATCAGTACTTATATATATATAATGTTTAATAGTTTATTAAAATGTATGTGTTAAATTATTACAGTATCCTATTGAAGACAGTCCAATTGTTAAAGGCAACCAACAATTCAATCTATTTTTGTTCTTTGTTCCGGCAATGTTTGATATGATAGCTACGACACTCATGTACATTGGTCTTACTATGACCTATGCATCTAGTTTCCAAATGTTAAGAGGTACCTAATTAATTTTTACATGATTATTTTTGTTGATATAATAATACTTTAACTTCAATAATTGCTTTAGGTTCTGTGATAATCTTTACTGCTATATTTTCAAAAATATTTGTCAATCGACAAGTATCTGTACGCCACTGGTTAGGTATATTTACAATAATAATTGGATTGGGTACAGTCGGTGTATCAGATTTGTTATCTACTAAATCAGTTGCTGGAACTTCTAATCAAATAATTTTGGGTAAAAATATATTTAAATATTAAGTTATAATAGTATTTACAGTTAAAAATGTATTGTTATCAACGTATATAAATTGAAAAATATATAATGATAATATTTTATTTTTAGGTGACTCATTGATCTTATTTGCTCAGATCATAACAGCTGCTCAAATGGTGTATGAAGAGAAATATGTTGTCTCAAATGATATTCCACCATTACAAGCTGTTGGTTGGGAAGGTATTTAAATTTGATTTTATCAATTCAATAATACTTAATAGATTGTTGCATCAGTATATTATGTTTATTTATTTTAAAAAGCAGAAAATATTGCTGCTACTATTATTAGTCTTAAATATTAAGGTATAATTTTGAATTTTCAATCAGATGTTGATCCTCCTAAATAATAAGAATATTATTCTTAAATTAATATATAAATGTGTATTAAATTCAAATTCTTTAGTTTGTAAAAGAAATTGGGTGTAACTAGAATTTATTTTTGCAAAAAGTATTATTTTTATTATAATGTTAAATTGTATAATAATTACAAAAACAACATATAATTTATTGTAAATCAATTATAATTTAGTACTAAAATTCAAAAAAAATGTAAAATAGTATGAAAAAATTATCTAAGATTTCCAAAAGATTACTTTTTTAATATTAACCCAAAGGTTATATAAAAATAATTTATTATTATTGTATAATTTGTATTATACTTATTATGCAGTACACAATTCATGTAAATTCAAGATATTTATCAAAATGTAAGTACCTTTTACCTGTGATTAATATTTTATGAATAAATGGAAGCCTAAAACAATAAAATAAATTCTAATTAAAAATAAAAAATTACCATATAATAAATTCTATTTATTAATTTATCATTGTTATTTTGTGTCTAATATTAATTTCACTAATTTAATTTTTAAGAAACACTGATCATGGATATATAAAAATCTTTACTTCTAATTTTAATCCATAATTATTGAATACTGATAACCTTTATCAATTTTTATGTCACCATATTATTCACACTTTGTGATATATTATTATAGTGTTATAAATTATACTTATCTTTTACATATCATTAAATTATTAATATAAACAATGGAATATTAATATCTATTTCAAACTAAAATTGATACTATAAGCATTTGAAAATTTTTGTATTACATTATGAGATATACTTAAAAAATAAAATAAAATAAATATGAATATAATAAGATCACTAAAAAACAGTATTTTTTTCAAAAACTTTTTTATAAAATCTGTTTGAAATATGTTAACAATATATAAATAAATAATTTATTAAAATTGTTAAAATTAAAGTTATTGTTTAGGCATAGAGATTAAATAGTATAAAAACTTCACAAAAGAAATATATATAATTTCAAGTTTTCTTATAAAATTCAGGTAAATTATGTTGAGTTAAATGTAAAATAAAAATGTAAATATTAATGTAAATAAATGTAAATGCTTTCTCATCAATATATACAATTATGAATTAAATAGAGAAAACTTTTAATATTTTGTTATTGGTGTAAAATGATTGTTTATTAACTGTACTAGATAATAAAAATATTCTAAATATTGCATCAACTCAATGATACAAACATAATAACATTTTAAATTTGTTAAAATTAATTTTCTATAATACTGATATAATAATGAATAAATAATAAAATATATTCCAGTTTATACTAAATATTAAAAACAATGTTCATGAGATATTCCTAGAAATATTTTTTTAGTGAATTTTGTTATATATAAAATGTCATGTTTTTCACTAATATAACATAAATAAGTGACCACAGACCTGAGTTTTGCATGAGATTTAGTATTATTAATTTTAATTAATTCTTATATTTCAGGTGTATTTGGATTTCTTATGATGAGCTTACTTTTAGTACCATTTTATTATATTAAAGTTGGTGATCCTTTTTCTGGTAATAATTCTCGTGGTGTTATTGAAGATTTTCCTGAAGCTATTACTCAAATTATGAACAACAAAATGATTCTATTTGCATTAATAGGTAATAAATAAATTATAAATAATTATTTAAAGTATAAACTGTAATTTATATTTATTTAGGCAACATAATGAGCATTGCTTACTTCAACTTTTCTGGTATAAGTGTCGCTAAGGAAATATCTGCGACTACTAGAATGGTTTTGGATTCTGTGCGAACATTCTTCATTTGGACTTTTTCTTTAGCAATTGGCTGGCAAGGATTCCATCCTCTTCAGGTACTATTAGTACATTTTAACTAAATTTTATGTAAATTGTATGTTGAGATACATTTATTATATAATGTGTATATTATACACAAAATACACACATATATGTTTAAAATATCATGTCTTGACTGACTGAATGAATTATTATCACCTTGCCAGAATTACTGAAGCTATGAGTGTGAAATTAAATTGGTATCTTGTATTATAATATAGTGCCTTTAAGAAAATATTTTTTAAATTCAATACCTAAAGAGGATTAGAAAAAATAAAGATATTAAAAATAGTTTAGAAAATGTAATTTTTAGTTTGAACTTTTAACACAAAAAACTGTATACTGGTGATGCCAGATTATTCAGATAGTATGATTTATGTATAATATATGTATCATTGCTTTCATAAATACGTTTCTCAGTCAAAGTAGTCTGGTAGATTAGTTGATATTTTGAAAATTAATAATAACATATAATATATAATTGTTTATAAGAACCCAATAAATTTTTTGCATTGCTCGATTAACTAAAATAGCAAATAATAAATTTAAATTCCATAACTAGGTTAAAATTATGTGCAATATTTTAGACTGTTTATCATCATTATTCAGAAAGCTATTGAGAAATTAAAAAAATTACCTCCCAAAGTACCAGCTTGAGTCTAGTTGTTAGATGAAATACCCTCTCAGAAAAGTTATGGAATTTGTATTTATCAAAATTGTTTACACATACACAAAGAATAAAATATCGCATACATCCTTATACCAATGTATTCCTGATTTCACTCAGATTCTTAAAGTGAAAAATGAATAGATGAAAGGAATGGTCAACATTGTACTTAGTTTACATTATTTGACATCAGTTAAACATTTTTTCAAAGCATTCCGAATACTTCACTTAAGTTTCTAGACTACTTATTATTTGTTTGTTGAAAATAGAGAGATGAGAGGATTCTATATGCATTTATTTTGAATGTCTCTCTTTCACAACTAAAAATAATCATCCCATTAGTCTATCATTTTGTATTTTCCTATGGTTTTTTCTTGAGATTAAAGTTGTAGAATTTAATTTTTAAAAACTCAAGAGTGAAGTATAGCATTCAAATAACTTCTAAGATATACTAAACTAAGATTAATTCATCTGATTCATTTGTGTTTTGATTTCTATAAATAATGATACTTATTTTTATGTTTATTTTATGTTTGAAAAACTTGCCTATTTGCCAAATTATGTGAAAAATTATATATTGACGATAAATTTTTTCTTATAAAAACTAATATTTTTACTTTTGAACTAAGTCTAGATCAACTATTTCAGCTGGTGATGTATAAGTTAAAAAGATTTATCAATTATTAAGATTTTGAAAACATGAAATTTATTTTTAGTTTTCTTTAGATTTTAAATATTGAGGTTTTACTGTATTTTATATATTTATTAGGTGTAGGCACTTTTTGATATCAACATTTAAATATCTATTTAATTATAAATACATTTGACATTTTTCTTATAATGAAAAAAAATATTTTTTTCAGCCGGTTGGTTTCCTGTTGTTACTTATTGGAATGTGCATTTACAATAATCTATTGAGAGCTGTACCCAGAAGATTAAGAACTGTTGTACACTATCCAACAGATGAACCAATTATTGGAAGTGAACCGTAAGAAAATTATGTTGTTGAACACCAAACATAACATGATTATTCTCATTAAGTACTATCAAATTAAGGAACTAATAGGCAAACTGAAAATAAATGTACTTACAGTATACAGTACTGTATCAATAACATAATATTATATTAAGTAATCTTTATAAATGGTAAACCTAAAATCAATAATAACTAAATTAAATAACACAATATAATAAATTGATTATGATAAAACCAAACAAAAAGACAGGATTTATAATCATCAAAGTAAAATTTAATACTTTTTATTGAAAATTGTGTAATTTAGATTATTTTATTTTAGTTGAATTAGAGATTTATGTTTGTAGCAATCTTTTTATAGGTGTACACAATTTTTATTTGATACTTGACATAAACTGTAACAAATTAGCAGAAATATTATA
The DNA here is from genome assembly GCA_025469195.1 of Chaitophorus viminalis. Lineage (NCBI taxonomy): Eukaryota > Metazoa > Arthropoda > Insecta > Hemiptera > Aphididae > Chaitophorus > Chaitophorus viminalis. The sequence continues at coordinate 88,258 of JAIPRK010000364.1, read as the reverse complement.
CATATATATATATATATATATAAATGTAATAGTTCCTTATTATTTATAAATATCTACTCTTTATTATTATTGTTAGTGTTAAGAATATTAATGTTGTTTATTGAAATATTAATAATTATTGTTAGTAGATCTTTCATTCAACAGTTTCGGCACTAACAATACTTAGATACTCAATAATACCAATAAGTTGTTTGTTATAGCCATGTTATTGAAATGTAAGCTTTAAAATATGTATTTTATTATGTTTATTTTTATGATAAATTTAAAATTATTGTATCATTATACAATGCAAGAAATATAGTGCCAGACATATTAATATTAATTAACGCATTTATTGGATTTTTATTGATATTAGATAGTAATTAACAATATTTTAGTTTCTGAAGTTAATTGTGTGGTAATTATGAACATAATGGTATTCAATTTTTTCTACAAATACTGTTATATTATGGTTTTAGTGTATTTATACTAAAAATAAAATGTATTGAAAGTTAAATATTAATATTACCAAAATGTTTAAATATCAAATATCAACCATTTCCTATAAGGTTATTTTATACTTTTAAGAAAATTAATTATATAAATTCTAAATGTTGTTCATAAGTAAAAAATAATTCCTGGTATAATTATTTATAAAATTGTATAAATACATCACATACATTAAAAAAAATAATTATATACAGATAAGATGTTAAAGATTTTTTATTATAGTAATTAATTTTAGATGGAATAGTACATGGTGAAAATTGAAACCTTTTTTTTTTCAAAATGTTGATGTTTATTAAAATTTTAATATTCTAACTTCAATCTGATTATTTCTTTAATTATTTGACAAATTTGGAGCACATCTTGCAAAACATTTTTAAATTAAATTTCTTCCTATTGTTTAAATAAACTATGAAGGGTTCAGTATAAAAGTAAAATGTATCAACTTGTTTTACCATATTTTTTTTTTATGTAAAGTAGTCTGAACCTCTGAACCATAAATAATGATTTTTAGAAAAGAAACTTATCTACTATTATATCGACTCTGTAGTGTCTATATTCTTACAAGCAATGTTAAGTTAAAATGGCCTATTAAATTATTTAAGTAATAAATACAAAAATATCATTATGTCCGTTACATTTCTATACTGATTACTAGTTAAATTTTCCTATTGATGTGTATTGAATTTATTTATTTGTGGGCAATGAGCTCAATATATACACAGAAATATTTTATGACTTGAGTTGGTGTTACACTTATTCAACTATACAAGGAGTAGCTTATAATGTTTAAATAAATTTTGTATAAATACATGAGTAGGAATTAGAATTAAATAAAAAAATATATTTATCGATATTTATAATAATTGTAAGACCTTATCAATAACTTTAAGTGAATTGCCAGGGCAATACTTGTCAAGAACAGTAAAATTGGATAGAATACTAGAATTTAAGCTATCTTAATAATTTAATCAACTTAATCTGCTCAACTATCTATTTTAAAGGATCGACTGATCAATATTATTTAAATTTAATTGAAATAAATATTATATTATAGCAGTGTTACAATGAATATACATAATTAAATACATGAGTACAGATAAAGGGTTACATTTTAAAATGTTATTATAGTACCAAGTAAGTACATTTGTCGTTAAAAATTACTTTTTTTAAATCTATTTGCCTCTATGGTTCCCTATCTTTGATTGATAATTACATCCGCTACTAATGTTTTTAAAAGTTTATCCAGTATGTATCTAGTACTATAGATGATGAATCTATAAACTAATAAGTTAGTTAGTCTATGCCTAGTATCTACCTAATAATCAAATTTAATATGGTAAAAAAAACAATCTGGAGAAAATTTTTAAAGAATTTAATGTTTTTTCGATCAATTGCAAGGTTAATTTTATACAATATGTTACAATTAATTTCAGTACTCATAACAATTACTTGTAACTTACATCAAATATGTGTCTCGCTGGCTTTATTAAGTACCTTAAGTAAAAGGCATAGACTATCGGTATTATGTTACCTATAGCATTGATATTTTTGTATATTATAAAATCAATGATTAAAGGCTTTGTTATATTAATATAATATTAAAATAGTGTATAAAATAGATCAAAAATGATAATAAATTATAAAAAAAACCTAATAAATTTTATCCAAAGTGTTTATTAAGTAATTTACAATTACTTAAGATATAAAATAATTTCATTTTAATACGTTGATTCATATTCATCTAAACATTAATATAATTCATTATAATGTATTTTAAATATTCTTTAAGTTTAAATTTTATTTATCACTGTCGGTTCGAAGAACTTCTCAAATACATAGGTATTGCTAAAAAAATTATTTTTCATTAACAGCTATTATCAAAATGGAATAAAATATTGAATGACTGCCCAAAAAAAAAAAAATTAAATAACAACAACTGTACACTAATACATAGTACTAACTATAAATTGGGAAAATACGGGAGAGAGAAACATGTACAATAACAATTTGACGAAAAATTTTTTCCTTTGTATCTACAAACTACATGGCTACACGATGATATATATATACCTATAATTTATATACTATAACAAAACTAGAATAGTAATCATTTCTATGATTTCTACGGACAACCGACAATTCGCAGTAATTATGGCGCTGATTATTAGAATTTAGATTACCCAACCGAAGAAAAAACAATAAATTTAAATATGAATTACGACACGATGATTTAGTGGGTAGTTAAATAACCTTTATCCCAACAATATTATTATACTGCTATTACGGGTCGAGAGGAAAATCAAATCACTGTTATCAATTTATCATTATTGTTATTATTATTACTATTGTACGATATACGCCGATGTACTGATAACGGTTAACCGGGGAGTGGAAGAGGGACTCATTTTGTGTGCAAGTCGAGTGAAGCGGAATATTCAAATAATAATGTCTATATCGAACGGGATCCGATCAGTATTGAGACCACTCTCAATTTGGCCATCAAACAACGCGTTTGCCATTCGCACTGTTGGACGCACATTCACTGCAGGTACCATCACTAACGACGACATGACCACTGACATCGTAGAAGAAATTGTCGAGGTGACTACTCCTTTGTGGTCGCCTAAAATGATCGCTTGGCAGGCACACTCGTACGGCACTATTGACGACCTTGTGTTAACCAGCAACGCCCGGTCACCCCTTGTGGTCGGTCCCAGGGAACTGTTGGTGCGTGTGAAAGCTTCATCGGTCAATCCTCTCGATACACTTATGGCCGGTATGTAAACTAGTTCAATCGGCATAAACTTTTACTAGTTTGATATTTTCACTATTTTTTTCAGAGGGTTATGGCCAGGTACTGTTGGGTACTATTCGCCAAGCCCAACAGTTGTCTCTTCACAAACCAATGGAGTTTCCGTTGACATTGGGACGAGATTTTAGTGGTGAAATCATTGCCAAAGGAGTAAATGTTAAAAGTAACTTGAAAATTGGTGACAAAGTTATGGGTGTTGTACCTCCTTTCCATCAAGGTTGTCATTCAGAATTTGTTGCAGTTCCTGAAGGTCTGGTATGGTTCAAAATATTTATTGATTTGATGTTGTATAGATGTTAAACATCATGTCTTAGAATGTATTATATTATTATTTTTGTGTCTAGGTTGCCAAAAAACCAGGACACATGACTAATGAAGAGGCAGCAGGCTTATTGTATACAGGCTTAACTGCATGGACCGCTTTGAAAGTAGCCGGTGGTTTGTGTGTTTTGAGTGCTGCTGGAAAAAGTGTACTTGTTATTGGAGGATCTGGTGGTGTTGGTAATTGTGCTATACAGTTATTGAAGAACTGGGGTGCTAAGGTACTTAAATACTAAAATGTATTAGTTACTTGACATATTAATCTTTTACTTAAATATCCTTAATTATTTATTAATATAATTTAAAAAATACATTTTTTTCTTTCCATAATCTATAAACTTAAAGTTTTTCAAAGTGAATGATATATATGGCATCTAGTTTATTATAATTTTAAATAACTTTTCCAAGATGGACTATGTAAAATATTTAAGAGAATAGAAAGACAACTTCCTGACTCATAAATTATTTTAACTACAGCATTTTTAAATAAAGACATCTAAATAATAGTTACATTTTACAAAACAATAATAATTTAAAATTTCTAAATAAATGTACCATTTACTTAAAACAATATTATTTTTTATTACATTGTACTTATATGTTATACATACATTAGTTTTATTCTGAGTTTTATTTTAAATGATATATGACATTTAAATTCATATTCGTTGTACATTATTTTTAATTATTGCACTTCCATAGTTTCCAATTAGTATGAATAATTAAAGCTCTACTGTAATAGTGCATGTAAAATCAATAGGTTCCAAAAAAATTTATTATAAATATGTAATTTTAACTTATATATTTTGCATTAGATATTATAATTTTAATCAATAGTAATAATTAATACTTATGTTTATGTAAGATGTAAGCTTTAATTTTATCTTGACGGGTATTTATTTTAATCTGTGAATAAGTGTAAAAATGTATTTAATAGACTTAAAAATTGTTTGGGATAACTTCATAAAAATATAAAAATTTAACTAAAAAGTATTTCATTTATTCTAATGTTGGTTTTCATAGATTAATAAATAATTACTATAATTTTCAATTATACCATTAATCATCATTGTAAATGTTTTTCAATTATGTTATCAGTTATTTTATTGATTTTAAAAGGAATCAGTTTATTTTACTAGGATCATACCTGCATAAAATGTTTAATTATGTATCATTATTACTATAAAATATTTATTATGTATTATATTTTAAATCTATTTAACTTAATTTTAACTGAAAATATAACTATAATCATTATAATATTTTATTGAGACATCATTTCAACAGATAAAATAATTTATATTTGTTACTGTCTTGGATAAATAATAAAAAATATATACCTATGTTATTTTTACCATTTTCTTATGAGGTATAATTTCACTAAGAATTATTTTTTAATTTATAATAAATTTGTAAGTTTGTAATTCATGAAACATTGTTTATCATTATAATTAATAAGTTATAAACAGGGTTTGTGCTAAATCAAGATATAATCATGAAAAATATTTTTTTTTTAAACAAATATTAAAAAATATTCAATATTCAAATATTCAATCCTAATTTATTGTTTTTATTATTCAGGTGACTACTACATGCAATACAAATGCTATAAATTTAGTAAAAGCACTTAGGCCAGATAATATTATAGATTACACTGCTAAAGATGCAAAACAACTATTAGAAAATCATGGAAAGTAAGTACACATACTAATATATTGTAGTTAGAGCTAATATTTTAAGTACTTAAACCCTCAAAAAATATATTTTAAAATCTTATAAACTTATTTGAAAAAATAATTTTTATTTTAAATTATGCAAATTAATAACTATAGTTAAACCAAATAAATATTTTAAAATATAATTTTTTCCCACCATAAATATTTGTAGTCTGTAAATCTGATCAATCATGTCAAAAAAAGATTAAATATAATATTTTGAAGCAAAATAATGAAGATGAGTTATTATATCTAAAAATGACTTATTATTTATATAAAGATAACAATAACATAAATCAATATTAATAATTGAATTTTATATCAACAAAAATGTATAATGGTTTTTATACAACACTTGTTTATGAACTTGCAATTAAAATATGTTTTAATAGCAAGAACTGTAAAAATTTATAAATTAAAAATTATGAAATTTATGTTTACTTTAAGTCATATTTTTTAATAACTAAAAATATCATGAAAATCCATTAACATATTTTTATTATATTGAATTTCATTGAAAATCTTAATTTAAACAGTGAATTTTATTATTTAAATCACCATAACTATAATTATATTTATCAATTTATAAATATTGTACTATAATAATGGGAAAATAGCTGTTATTGTGTATCATAATTAAAATATTTTTATGGTCTGAAAAAAAATATAAATTATTATTAATATTTTTATTAAAATATAAGAATTTATAATCTATAGCAAAATATGTACAATAAGCAAAAGTGATCTTTAAAGTATATAATTACTTTATATTATTATAATTACAATACAGTTTTTAATAGCATTTGATTTTTTTTATAAATGTGATTCATACAGTGCAAAAGAAATGTTCAACATTTCATAGCTTTTTTTGTCAATTATTTGTATGCCTTTTTATAAGCTTTTTAGTCAATTATTTTTTCATTGGATTAATAATGATATTTTTCTTTAATTCAATTTTTAACCAACATTAATACAAATATAAATACTTATTGGAAAGAGGTATTTAAGATTAAAGGTCATATTGTTTAAAAAAGATTTTGATTGTCCAATGCAGCTCCTATCATATAGGTAAATTATTTTGTATTCATTATTTCACTAATTTTTTAAATCATCTTAAACAGAATAATTGTAATTTATTGATTGACTGCGGAGGAAGAGAAGAAAGGAGGCTTATGTGAATAGATATAGTTTTTATTATTAATAATTTTGTTCATATTTAATTAATAATAATAAAAAAAACTTTAAAAACCTGATTTTAAAGCTTTTATAGAAGATTTATAGAAAAGTATTATTGCTTTATTTTAAATACTTTTCTCTGTTCTTAGAGTTGTAAAATCTGTATTCATATTATTTATCATTCAATAATAAGAGAAGGAAGGCTATCTAATGATAGAACACTAAAAAAAATATAAATTTATAGTCAATTATAAACAATTATAACTTATGCATTAAATTTTGTAATTATTCCAATTTTAATCAGATAAAAATTATTGGTTTGATTAGGTTATTCATTTTTAATATTATAAGAGATACATAATGCATACTTGGTGCATTCATAATATAAACATTTAATCTATGGTCCTACATACATATTTTGAATATTTATTTTTAACTCTTAAATCAACAAAAAAATATTGTTATGTATTTTAAAAAATAAAGATAAACTTTAAAATAATATCAATTATTTAAATGCACATCATAATAATATCTTATCATGCCTCATTTAAATTTGTCATTATTATATATTATGGTTGATAATCATGTGTAATTTTGAGATTAGTTTAATAAATATTTATGAAATATCAAAATGAACACAACAAAAATCTTTAATCTTCGTATACATTGAGAATATGTATTAGTTTCAAAGGTATTAAATTATATAATGTAATTGAATATTATCTATCTCTAATTAGTAATTATTTACATAATGGTTAAATATATACATAAAATGTTATTAACTATGTTATTTTTTTATTTTTTTTGTTTTAGATATGATATTATTCTAGATGCTGCAGGAATATCGTATAATAAAATTAGTACTTTTATGCCTTTGTTGAAAGGTTGGTCAGGTTCTGCGTTTATTACACTTCGTGGTCCTATTTTGCACAATACAGATTCATATGGTTTGATAGGAGGGATGGTTAAAAATGCAATTGATTTTGTCGTCCCAAATGTTTTATCTGGTGCAGTTTTTAAAGGTTCTTCAATACGGTGGGGTGCTTTTATGCCATTAGAAAGTGGTGTCCGAGAATTGGCAAATCTAGCTGAAGAAAAGAAAATGTATGTTCCTTTGGAGAAAACTTTTAAATTTATGGATCTCAAAGATGCATATAAGAGAGTACAGGAAGGACATCTCAGGGGCAAAATTGTAATAACATTTGATAAACAAAGTTTAGATAAGGCTAGGTTAACCAATTGAGTTGTTGTATGATGTATTTTTTTTAAATGTTTTTCTATGATGGTAATACTCAATAGTGATATATTTTGTTTTATGACCTGTTTATAATTTTTAATTTTATTTGTTTTCTTAAATATTATTTTCTAAGAAAAATTCCTAGTAATAATAAATGTATGTTTTTACTGTTGAAATGTAATTGCTTTTAGATTGTATTAATTTTAATATTTGTATTAATATTGTTAACTATTTCTATTGAATTTATTTCAGGATATCTTGACCTAATATTGTGTCCTGCTAGACAATTGTAACTTCTTGGCATACTTTAAGTCATACTCAAAACTAAAAATAAGAATAAAAAAAACCGCTTTAACCCCTTTGTTAAAAAAGGAGTAAAAACTTTTGACCCAATTTTCTGAATTAATGAGTATACTGAACAATTTTTAAAGTGCAAAAATAATGTAACATCATATATTATAGAAGTAATTTCTAATATTATATATTTTATCTATAGTTAATTTTATAAATCAAATTATAGTCTCAGTTTTTATTTTCTGTAATGCTGAACAGTTTTTATTGTATGATGATGCTCACATAAATTGAATTATACAAAACAGAATTTCAACAGTTCACTGCTAATTGATATTCTAAATCTGAAAATATCAATTGCCATTATTACTCTTGTATTGAGTTTCACATAATTTTTATGAAATCTATTAGGTCACATCAGCAAAAAGTAATTCAAATTTTATTAAAAATATTTACAATTTACAAGTGCAATAATTAGTTATAGAATTGCAATAGAAGTTGCATCTTCAAATTAATAGTCCGATTACTAATTTGAAGATGCAACTTCTATTGAACTCTTATAACTAACTATTGCACTTGTAAATTGTAAATATTTTTAATAAAATTTGAATAATATTATATTATTATATTATATTTATTATAATAATAAATTATTAATATAATAATAGATGTGAAACTCAATACAAGACTAATAATGGCAATTGATATTTTCAGATTTAGAATGTCAATTAGCAGTGAACTGCTGAAAAACTATTTTGTATAATTCAATTTTCCTGAACACTATTTTTATAAAATTATAAAAACCTCTTAGTTGATAAACTGTTATTATTAATTTATTTTTAATAACAATTATTTTTACAATTTAAAAGTTGTTTACTAATAAATAACAAAATATGAATTATTGGTATATTAAAATATTATTACATGTACAATGTACTCAGTCTTGTAGATGGTCTTATTTGAATACTTCAAATTTAAACCAGTGTGTAGCTTGTATTTGTAGCTGAATAAGTTATGTTTTGTAGAAAAATATAAAATATTTTTTAACGAAATTCAAACACTTCCCACCTTTTTGGATTAATGAGGAGACGTATTATTAAAATCCTCTCACGTGCTTTTTATTTAAACTATCACACCATTGTAGTTTAGGCCACGGCTATTGATGATCACGGCCTACAAGATATTATCTTTTGAGAAAAATAAAAACATTTTATTATCTATTATATCAGATGAGCTAATGATAAATTCGTTTATCTATTATCAATGTTGTTATCATAATTGTTTCACACAATAATTATTACTAATAATTATATTATTTTGTTTTTTTGTGTACCGGTTTATAGTCGTTCTCCGTAATTTGACCGTTTTTATTTTCAATTGTTTTGATATTCTTGATTTGAAAACCGGTTCAGGTGAGTTGTATCCTGTTAGAATATTTTTGTGGATAGTTGATTTTTTTTTTCAAGTTTATTTTTTAAGGAGAGCCCGGCAGTTGTAGCTATTAACTCTCCACATGGGTTGTTGAAGGTTTTATTTAACTATAAATGAGTAACTTTGGGAGGTATACCCGTGGGTAAATACGTTGGCATGGACAACCCAGTGGCTAATGTCGTGTGGGTCACCCATCCAACTGCAAACAGCGTGAGGTGGTTATTATCCGCAGAACTAAAACTATAATTGTGGAAAACCGTTCCTCGCCATGCGATAGATAATGGATAGTAGGATAATCTACTAATCAGTAGGTATATCATTACAATGGCGCCATGCAGTATTTATTTTGTTAATTTTTACGTTATAATTTGTAGTTCCAGGTGTATTAATTATTGTTGGACGTATTTTTACGTAATTTCGTAATAAGTTAATTATTTGTTTCATGTCTTGATTACTGATGATTTAAAACAATAAACATTTTAGATTTTATGAAGATATATTACATTTTTCGTTGGTTCTTAATTTTAAATGTATAATAATAAGTAGGTCAATATATGTATAATCAATATTGTTTTTTTTTAAATTAGGTGTTTAGTTTTATGCGTGGTGGCGTGGTCCCTATTATATGTGAACAAAAAGTTGTAAATTATATTCATGTGCAGGTCGCAACTCGCAGGAAACTGTTCGTTGAACTTGAGCCATCATTTATATTTCATAGAAGTAACACAGAAAATACTAGTACAATACCGACAATACCTCATTAATTCCGGGATTAAAAGGTGGCGAATGATTGTTTGATTTTGTTTTTCTTGTGAATGTTTTTAATTGTACTAATTTTAAAAACATGAGTTATGCCTGTATGCGAGTATCGTGGTTAGGCTTAGACTCATAATATATATTTGATATACTTTCTAATATTTACTACATTTTACAAAATTTAGTTTAAACTATTAGTTGCTCGTTCTGCCCTGAGTTTATACCTACTTAAACTGTAATACTTTGTATAAATATATTATTTATTATTATAATTATATTATTACTATATTATAGTATAATACGAATGTAGATAAGAGGCGATGATAATTTTGTTATAATATATTAATTTATAGCTGGCAGTTTATGCGAGTGTTCTAGTGGTGATCTATGTAGGGTGAAATTACAGTCGCCAGTCGGATAGGTGAATTGCCCCACATGGAGATTGTCATAATGTCATTACTCATTAGTATTAGCAATGATTATAATCAATGGTATATAGCATACTTGTATACATTTTCAGCAACATCTGATATGCAGAGGTGTCATTTGGGGGAGAGGGGGGCAAGATTAGCATTTGCTCCTGTCTAATTAAAAAAGAATCTCAAAGGGACCGGACGCCGCGGTTTTGTCACAAGCCATTATTTGTGAAAAATCAAACATATTTTGTAATTTTGAAGAATGCTGCGTAGTGTGTAGGTTCTATAAATAATTATTATTCCTACAATTGTAATATTTTCCTATCTTCCAGTCCTAATTATTTTTATTTCAAATGTCTCTATTTATTGTCTTTTCTTAATCATAACTTATAATAATTTTAAAACTAATAATTTATTACTTCCATCTAAATTCTTAGTTATCTACGAAAAATGTAATAAATAATCCTAATAAAGAACGAGATGATAGAACTCATGATCTATTCTAATTCCAACATTTTGAATTAACTTCCTAATGTTTTTACTAAAACTCTTGAAATTATAAATATTCTCCTACCTTGCCTGTTACTAGTGCTTCCTATGAAGATTTTTTTTCTTCCTTGAAATTAATAAAAACCTATCTTCACTTAACAATGGGAAATGGCCAGCCGAGTGATTTAATGGTTATTGCTGTTGAAAGTGATATTGTTGCAAAAATAAATTTTGATGATGCAGTAGATGTATTTTCAAAAATGAAAAATCAAAGATATCAACTTATAGCTTATTATATTGCAATATTTAAAATTTATTTCGGTAATGTTATATTTTGTATAAAAATATATAATTTTAATTTACAGAATACAAAAATATGTTCCCAAAGTATAAGTTAAAACGTGTAAGTGAAACGAGTAGGTTATTTTGCTCAGTAGTATGGGCTGGTCAAAACTTATGCCTCCTCCAATTAAAAGCTGAAATGACGCCACAGCTGATATAGGTAGTGAAATATTTTGCACTTAAATACACTTGCATTGAGACTTAATTAATGTTTAAGAACCACGTGAATACGGAAAAAATTTAATATAATTTTATTAGGTACTTTTTCTTACCTACGAAAAAAATTATTGAACAATAATATGCTAAAGTACAATCAATGTTAGGTAGGATACAGTATTATATTGGATATAATATATAATGCCTATAATAAACCAAGTATACTAGTTTTCTGATTGACTGTGAACTTGCATTATAGACTATAGCAGTATAACCGACAGTTAATCATATACTTATAATTTATATAGATAAAAGCAAAATTCTCCTATAGCTTTTAGAAATATTATAGCTAAAATATCCACTGTTATTTAGTAGGTACACACAGTATTTTCAAATTTATTATGTTCAATATGATTTCTTGATCTTGTATACGTTTTATAGTTGTATTTTATATAACTGATTTCATAGACATAATATTGATTATGAATACTTATATTATTATTACCATTGTAATATACCATTATTTAATATTTATGTGTACAATCAATAATCATATTATTTATAAATATTTATTAATTAGTTGGGAAAATATTGATGCACTTTCCTTACCTTTTGTGCTTTAAAATTTAAATAAGTATATAGCCATATACTTATAGCCATATAGGTATCAGTGTACAATATGTAAATAATTAGTTATTGGTTCAATGTTCTGTTTTTATTTTCTGAAATATAGAAAAAGAAATCTTGCTTCATTATAAGTAATGTATTTTATTTACAATAGCAAGTTGTTTATTACTAAATAGTAATAATTATAATATTTTTTGAAATTATAAAATCGATTTTAAGGTGCTTATATAAGTTTTAATACAACATAAGTCATTATTTATCATTTACTATTGCTTTTAATATACTAAATATTTGTACAAAAGTTAATAGTAACTAAATAAGCGCAGTTCTTCTGTACAATAGTGAAATAGGTACCTAATTGAATCGTACTGTAATATCAATACGATATGATTTATTGATTTATATGTGATAAGATGTTAGCTGCCCAAGTGTTTATTCATGAACCAATTAATTATATAATATCGACCTGTCCTGAATCGTTATTCTTAATTGGGTTTTATTTGTCTTGTTTATTTTACTGAATTTCTGTATTATTTTATTAATTTTACGTCTAAAACGAATTTAGCAGCTGGTTCTTTTCCCCGGAGTTTTATTTTTAGCTAACGTAGTATCGGGTTGTATGCGCGTTTATTTTATTAAATTAATTATTTTAAATAATAAAACTAATAACAGTTTAGACAAAAAACGGTTATATAATTAACTTTGTCTTAGTGAAAGGAGATTAGGCGAGAAAACTTCAGTGGGAGGGATGTCGTAAATGTGAATAGGGGTGAAAATATATCCTATTAACATTTATATATAATTCAGAAAATTACGGCTATAAAAAGGTATTTATCAACCATACGTTTGGGTGTTGAAACAGTTAAGACTGCGTTTCAATTTGTTGAAGAATATTTTTCTAAAAATTGCGACACGTACCTACGTAAATTGATAATTATTCGGTTTGTTAATTTGCATAATAGATGTCTCGAAAAACTTATTTGCACCATATATGTCAACTTATAATAATTATAGAATTCCAATTAATACACAATCCATCTGATATAAGGTTTAGGTATACCAAAATATTTAGAAAATACGCTCTTGGGAAATTAAAATCAAAACTATAAAATACATTATAGTATATTATTTAGGAAAGAAAATAAATAGCTATTTGAAAATGAAAATCGAAATTTCATATCTACCATATCTACCGGTGATTTTACTGAATTTACCTAATTAGAGAGAGAGAGAGAGAGAGAGAGAGAGAAATGGGGTTTGCTTCATGGAAAATGTAACAAACATTTTTAACATATATAACATACCTAATCAAAAATATTTGTTATTTTCGCAAATATTTACTGTTTCGTGTTCAATACAGTCACCCTGTACCGCTGTACCGGACATATAACATATTGGAACTGACGTGTATTATATTGTGCAGCTGCGAACAATTCGACACAATCTATTTTACGGGAATATATCCTATGTACCCACCACATCGGATAGTACTGTTGTTTAGGTACAACATGTTGATGTATTATATTACATTTCGAGTTTTTTACGCAACAAACGAATAAAATGAAAAAAAAATTGACTGGAAAAATGGTATAACATTAACATTCTTACACTACATGCTGTGATAGATTTACATGTCTCGGACAATGAATTTAAAATGACTAAAAAATATTGGACGATTCGTAAAAATATGTATATTGTATATTGTGTTTTAAAAAATAATTCTGCAACATATGCCAGTGGTGGCTCTAGGGGGGGCCTAGGGGGCCATGGCCCACCCCCAAACTCAAAAAAAACGGGAATTTAATATAATATTATACACTATTATTAACTTGTGTACTATTTTGTATAATCTTTTGTACTAATGTAGGTAATATGTGGCACTGATGTTAAAGCGTTTGAATAAATATATTATATAATATTGAAAAAAAATGTGTGTGAAGTTTATGGCCCCTCCTCCCCCAGAATCAAAATCTAGAGCCGCTACTGATATATGCATTATTATTATCAATTATCATTGAGTATAGAACTCTAAACTCGGTGTCGCATTGTAAACCTGAAGTTCGTTCTTAAAGGATAAGGATCTGTGGTCTACCTTTTTTTAAAACAACAATAAAAACATTAGGTTTAAAATTATATCTTATTTTTCCCTTGATACATAATTCTGTAATTTAATTAAATGTAACATATATTGTTTGAAATGTTCAGAAAAGCTTTAAAATAAATGATTTTGGAATGGGACTAAGAAGTAATAGCACCCTACCTCCCCCCATCAATAACCGTCAATTGTGACTTGTATATTTTAGATTCTGAACGGAGTGATGGAATCTATTGATTTTACAATGATGTGTGTTTTTTTTTTTTGTCTGACTATACCTTTTTTGGCAGTAAAAATGCTTCAATTTGCTTAAACAGCAACTTTTCTGAAAGGAAAGTGAATGTAGATGGTACTTGGGCAAGTCAAAAATTCAAATTTTTTAATACTTCTTAAAAAAACGATAAAAAAATTACAAAAAAAAAACGGGAAATTTTACGCAAAATCACGTTTTTACAAAATACATTTTTTTAAAATGCTCTAACTCAAAAACGAAAAACCGCAACAACTTGAAATTTTTACCAAATCTTTATATTGGCATTCTCCATATGTGGTTATGTTTTCAAAGTATTTTGATAAATTTTGACTTATTTATGGACAATTTAAATTTTTAACTTTTGTGAAAAAATTTTTTTTAAACATCTATGAAATTTAATTGGCTGGCCGAAAACTTGAAAATTTAATAAAAGGTTTATAATAAGTTTAAATTATCGTAACTAAAAAATATCAGAGATCATTTCTCTCAAATTTTTTTTATAAACCCATAAAGCTCAAATTTGTATAAAATGTGTCAAAATCACGATAATTTGCAAGTTATTTTGTAGATAAAAATTCATAAAATTTTTTCTGTTTATAACTAAGGTTCAAAATTTTAACGCTAGGATATCCATAAGCTACTCTTTAAAAATCTTTAAAAAAAATTTTACCGAACTTAGAGGAAAAAATTTTATGACTGTTTGAAATTTAAATTTTTACGAAATTGCATAAAATAGCGATTTATCCTCAAACGATTTTAAATATTTGTTATAATTCAAAAAGTATAAGTCGCAGAAACTTGAAATTTTTACCAGTTGTTAAGATAAGCATTTTCTCTATGTCATACTTTTTTCAAAATATTATATTGATTTTTAAGCCATTTATAGGCATTTAAAATATTCGAATTTTTTACATTTTTTTTTATAATCGATGATAAAAAAATTGACTAATACAAAATACTTGAAAATTTAATAGAAGATTCCACAGAAGTACAAAAAAAAAAAATATTATTGTCATTCAAAAATTATTAAAATCCATAGGCACAATTTTTTTTATAATCGTTTGAACAGCGAATATTGACATGTAAAATATAATATAATATATAAAATTCTAGACTGACAAATCATATCGGTTTTTGAAATTTGCTCTAACTCAAAAACGAAAAACCGTAACAACTTGAAATTTTCTCTAAATCTTTATATTGGCATTCTTTATACATAGTTAAGTTTTCAAAGTATTTTAACTTATTTATAGACAATTCAAATTTTCGATTAATATATGACTTTTTAATACTTTTAAAACACTATATTCTGCTAGTATTTATTATATCTGCAGTGTATATTAAACTATTTAAGCTTTTGCGTCCTTGTACTTGTTCTATTCAATTTTTAAACATTGATTTTTTATAGTCTTATTGAGGTTTTAAGTGTTGAGTTATATTAAGTCAACGCGGGTGATCTCTGCGCGCGAGCGTCTGTATTTGTGTGTGAGTTCTAACATTCATAATGCAATATTATATTTAGTCGACCATTGACATAGGAAGGGGATAATATAGAACTTTCGTCATACCGGAAAATTTTTTAGCGAAAAAATCGTGTTTCCGTGCCCTTCTACTTCTAATTACTTCTAATTCTAATTGCTACTCTCCAACATATAACAATTTTAATTTTTTTTCGGTTTATTAAATAATTTGTGTGTACCGATTATTACATTATAATAGCTGCTGGTAAAATGTCAACGTTTTATCGCCGTATATTATACGAGCCAAACTGTTAACAGTACATTATAATATGTATACTAAATACTTATGTATAATAATAAAAATAATTAATATAATATATTGTATTACACTCGCCTAATATTATACCTAGCCTTTGGTATAATATATTATTCGTGACATTTGACAAGACGTGTAGGTAGGTAGGTAGGTACCTGTATCACCAGAATTATTATAGACGTTTGCAAGTGACTAAAATTAGACTCATTACAAGTGTCGTCATGAGGGCACTCACTTCACATTTACATAATAAACAATAATAGTAGGTACCAACTCTGCATTATGTTTTATCATACAATCATAATACTGCATGTTATTATATATAATTATATATATATACCCATTTATGCACTCGCGACTTGGTCGGCGCGCATGGAATCATCGTGTGCGAGCGGGGATTCCCCCCCCCCCCGAACCAATAGCCGTACTACTCGTATACCTGCTCAGCGATAATTATTTAAATTATTTTCATCATCGTTGTGTGTATCATTATCGTCACGACCTGTTCAAACGCAATCGAAACGTTATCGCGCGCGGTCAGGCTCGCTCTGCACTGTTTTCACGGCCAACTCGTCGGTCGGCTCGCACTCGCGATTTCCCGGGCCTCATTGCACACGTCTCATTTGCGCTGACCGATCGTGCGTTGCTTTTCAGCTACAGATATTGTCCCGCCCGCTGTGTGCACGCCACCTGAACGCCGTCGCATCATGGACGCGACCAAATCGGACGACGGTCAATCGAAGCCCGCGCGGACGGTCGCCTGGCAGGTTGACTCGTACGGCCCGTTCGAAGACACGGCCAAGTTGAACACCGAAGTCAGTTCACCCGCGGCCGCGATCGGACCCAAAGAAGTCTTGGTGCGCGTCAAAGCGTCTTCCGTCAACCCCATAGACGTCCTCATGGCCGGTGAGTGTGTCATATTATACTTATATTATGTCGCGCCGTGACTATTCGAAGGCCGTCGAAGTCGGTATAGCGTGCGTCTGCTGGGCCTGAAGTTATCGCGTCAAGTTTTCGTAATACCTACCTAGGTTTTCATTTTAGTGAACAGGGGGTTTTTTTTTCATCCGCTAATAACTGATTTTCCTGTTCTTAATCTGAAGAAAAAACCCAATCTATTTACAAAACTGTAATAGGTAGTACTCAACTAATACATCCAACCATGTCCAGTTACAATAAGAATTACTACATACTAGGGATGTGCATCAAATCCGAATATCTAAATTTTCCAAATATCCGAATATTCAAATCCGGATTTGAATTAAGTTCATATACGGATTTTCCGAAGTATCCGGATTATTCGGATTATTCAGATTAATTAATTATTTTTATTGCTAAGCACCAAACAACACTGGTAGTTGAATGCGTCAGAAATATAATATACCCGTTCAAAAATGTATGTTAATGAATTTAAATATAATTAGAGTTTAAAAATGAGACATCGAACAGCAAAATTGAATTGAATAATCCGGATTCACTAAATTCGGATTTGATAAATTCGAAAAATCCGGATATGCCCACCACTATCAAATACCATCTAAATTAAGTGTCCTTTTTAACTATTATAATTCCATTTTTCATCATAAAACTTCGTAATACAATACGCGTCTTTCCAAAATCTTTTGTTATTCTATAAAAAGTAGTACAGAAATCAATATTACAAAAAATATAGAATATATCAAGCGAGAAAATTGTAAATTTATTATTTAATTGCGAGGATTATCGAAAAATACTAGATATCTTAGACTTATGTATACAACATATAGGGCATACGGGGCCAAAGGATGAAATAACTTATTAATTTCATAAGCGTGTCTAGAGTTAAAATTCTGGGGGTGGGTGCTACAGCACTCCTATCAGAACTGCTAACTTAAAATAATCAGTTGGGGTCAATCTCTTTCTTTACATACTTTCATAACATTCACAACGCATTTTAGATTCTGAGCGAATTATTGGTTTTCACTATGTGTTTTTTATGTATGTAACAGTAACACTATTATAAGTCAATAAAGCCAATCGTAAAAATGATCAACTCTACTACTCAGAATTATATTATCTTATCAGTTTTTTAAAAATCAATTACTAATACAAATAAGTTTACATGTATAATATAAGAGTAACAAAAAAAAAGCATTATTATAATTTATAGTCAACTTTAGTATAGGTACTTAATATTTGAATATATTACATAATGATGTCTCTCTATCATTAGCATTTGAAATGTGTTTTAAGTATCTTCACTATTAATATTAATTGATAAGACTGTCTCAGTATGAATGATTGTAGTCCTTATATAATTTACTTGAATCCATATTATTTTCGACTACATTACGATGATTTAAAATCAAGTTCTATTAATATAATAATGTTATTATAAGTTTATTAAGTATGTAAGTACAATGAAAATATTCTCTACAAGAGTCGTCCTGTTTACCGTAAATGCATACTGTATTATATTTGTATATGTATTATGCGTATAGTTTATGTAAGTGATGTAATACCTATAATAGATAGTAATACTTACTATAGTTATTTTGTGTATATTAATTTCTAACGAACTGGTGTGTTTTTCGTGCGCAGAGGGTTACGGCCAAGTGCTGTTGGGCAGGATTCGACAAGTGAAAAAGATGTCTGTGTGCCAGCCGGTCGAGTTCCCGTTGACTCTGGGACGGGATTTCGCCGGCGAAGTGGTCGCCACGGGTATTGACGTGCCGGCCGTAGACTTCACCGTCGGAGACGCCGTCATGGGCGTCGTCGCTCCTTACCAACAGGGCTGTCACGCCGAGCTCGTCGCTGCGCCCGCTGCCCAAGTATGTGTGAAAATATCGCGTGACGTCGTTCGCCTATGAACCACGGGCGGGATGTACTCGAAATATTATAATGTATGATGCGATTTGTCAGATGATCAAGAAACCCAAACACATGTCTGACGAGGAAGCGGCAAGCCTGTTGTACACGGGTCTGACCGCGTGGTGCGCTTTAAAAGTGGCCGGAGGATTGTACGTTATGAACGCCTCCGGTAAAAACGTGCTGGTACTCGGTGGATCCGGTGGTGTTGGAAACTGTGCTATACAAATATTGAAGTCTTGGGGCGCTAAGGTAACGTACACTATTATTCGCACGATCGCACGTCCTATGTATAAGGTATCATATTATATTATAAATGCAATATATATATATATATATACAACTTCACGTTAACTTCCTATTGAAAATAATACATCATGTCCACCGTAATTACATGTACACGTATTTGAATCTGAACGGTTGCAATATGTCTTGCCAATGAGATACTATACTACGGACCTATGTAAAAAACTTGATGTGTTCAGGCGGTGTTTAAATTAGATTATTACTTTGATTGGTTAGAATACTAGAATACATTCGCCACTTTAAAATAGAAACTATTCGCGGTCATTACTCACACTGTATGTGCTTTAGATATTTTAAATGGACTAAATAAAACATGTATTACTAATAAGCAACTATCAGTTGATTACAATAAAAAATAAATATTAACAAGAAAAATAAAATGTAGTTTCATTCAGGGTCAAATGATGACTATGATGTGTATTTTTATCACGGAAATGTTTACGTGCAAGTCTGAACTTACGTAATACATAACTATATGATACCATTGACACCACAAACTTTAATTTCGATCTCATTAAATGAAACTTATCAATTATCATATAGTATGACCAATTATACTCGCGTAATAATTACACTAATTGTGTTAAAATAATATTTTGTTTATAAATACAATTTATTTGGAATTTTACTAAGAACCAAATGTTTATTTGTAATTATTATTACCAACCGATTGTAATCTAATTTCAATCGCATTAGCTTTGGTGCTCAACAACAATTATTTGAAATTTTTATCAATTCCTTTTGTAATTTGTGCACCACAATTTGGAAACATAATTTTGTTTAATGCAGTCATTACTATAATTATTAAGCGAGTGAGTATAATTGTATGCCTATTGCCCATATTTATATGAACTATGTATGTATCGACTTGGTAAATGTACTGTTGGAGAAAATAATATTCAAGGATAAAGAATCAAAACTTAGACACATATAAGTATATTATAATCATATTTGTCCTTGTCAGGTATATACTATTTTATTCAAAATGCGTTATAGCTGGTTTCATTTCTGATTTATTGATAATGCCATTCATTTATACTTTTTTACCATAGTAATTAGATGTAAAATATTTTTTAGTCGTTTTAATCATTGATATTATTGTATACATCTGATTAGTTGATCTTATGCATACAATAGTCCTTAAGTATTATGAAGTGCTTTCGTTGCTTAATGCTCTATAGACTATAGATATATTGTTTGATTATTGGTATATTTCGAATAATTTGTGAACCCATTTTTTACAAAATTAGTTAAGACTATTCGAATCTTAGTAAGCTATGACTCATTGAAACCTATTAACCGTTGTTAAAATCTCTTTCAAAAATTAATTATTTAAACTGATTAATTGAAATAATTGAATCACTCTATTAGTACCTACTCTACTATTATGATTATCAGAAAATATGGTCAATATTTGATAAAACAATAATCGATAGAGTACTAGTTAATTATTAGAAAATATCTGAATTGAACGTGGTTATACTGGTTAAGTAAATAAAGTTTTTCAAAAGTTCAATCATGCTTACATCTTTTTTTTGTTCATGTAGTAACAAAAACACTGGTGTTTGTTTTTTAGCTATGTTTTCCGACCAGTCCAATTTTTAGAAAGTACTAAACAAATTTTAAACCTTAATATGTGTGCACTTAAAAAATATTAAAAGTTTTGAGAATTAAAAGAATTGAAAATCCAGATTTAAAAGTAACATTGTAACAGCGAGATGAAGGTCATCATTTTCGTATATAACGATGTATAACACATACTTCGTTTACCGAACAGTAAATTATACTTTAAATTATACTACAAGTTTCAATGTATACTATTAGAATTGTTTTATTAGGAATCATATTTTCGAAGAAATAAAAAAAAATATAAACGCAATAATCCATTTCCTAATTTAATGAGAAGTCGTGGCGTGGTGATAAATGGTAATCATACTAATGTATGAATTGTAATTTTAATACCTCAATAATTGAAATAATTAAATAGGTACTCGGATATTTACTATAATTTGTAAAAATGTTATATGTATTAATTAATAACATAATTTCATATTCGTTATAACAGTTTTATCACTATCTATTATACAATATGTTACATAATAGGACTTAATATATGTTATTTTTATTTTACACTTATAAATAAATATATCGTTGACTGCTTACTTATTAATTTATTATACTCAGAAAAATTATTTTAAGTAGTATTTCGATATTTTGATTTCTCATTGTTTTTTTTATATATAATTTTAAAAGGTTACTACCACATGCAGTACTAATGCCATAAATTTAGTGAAAGGTCTTGGACCAGATAATGTTATAGACTACACTACTGAAAATGCACACAAACAGATCGAACAATATGGAAGGTAAGTGAACAGAAAAATGTTTAACTCAATAATAAATACAGTTTCTATTACTATTGGGAAAGTTTGATTCTCACGAGATTATGCTAATTATTAAAATTTATCTGCTAATATAGGATCTTAATGGGATTTTAATTATGATTTTCTGTCTTTATCTATCACACGTCCAACATAGAAATTTAGACATTTTCTATTTCCAACGTTCCGATCGATTAATTAATGCGATAAGAATTTTGAAACTGATTTAAATTCGTCATTACATATTTTGGTCGACTTTCCCACTTTTTTGATTTTTTCCCTCAAACTTTCACTAAATAAAATTAAACAAATTGGAAATATAAAAATCAGCAAAAGTAAATTTTTGGGAATTTTAAGTATAAAATTTAAAAAAGTATGAGAAAGTCGATCTCAAGAAGACTTTAAAACGAATTCAAATCAGTTTTCAAAATTCTTATCGCATTAATTGATCGATCGGTACGCTGGAAATAGAAAACGTCTAAATTCCTATATTTCGCGTGTGATAGACAGAAACAGGAGATTATTGCTTACAATCCCTTTAACGTAATACACTTCTTATATGATTATATAATCAATAATATTATATGATATAATGTTTTACATCAAATGAATCGCCCTAATACATATTCGTGCGAGTAAAAGTGGATAAGAAAAAATACTCATCATTAAAATGTTGAAAATTTTATATTTCGAATAAAATGTAGAAGATACTTATAAAATAATGCAACACTGAAAGCATTCGTACATTTAGGGATGTATTAGTTTGTTGTTATTAATGAGATTAGGAAATAAAAAAATCTTATGGAAAAATCATTATTGAAATAACGTATTTTTTGCTTTAATTTAGGTACGACTTAATCCTAGACGCAGCCGGAGTACCATATGACAGCATCAGTAAATATACGCCTTTATTGAAATTTTGGTCATTTTCTGGGTTCATAACTCTCCGAAGCCCGATTTTGCACAACACAGACTCGTATGGCATAATAGCTGGAATGTTGAAAAACGTATACGACTTGGTGGTACCGAACATTGTATCGGGAGCAGTATTCAAAGGTTCCTCGATCAGATGGGGTACTTTCATGCCTACAGAAAGCGGTATTAAAGAACTGGTTCGACTGGCCGAAGATAAGAAACTCGTCGTACCCATCGACAGCGTTTTCAAATTTGCAGACATGAAGGATGCGTTTAAGAAAGTGAAAAACGGACATATCCGGGGTAAGGTTGTTGTAACGTTTGACGAAATAAAAATTAACACGGATCATTGAGTATACTAGTTAATGTGGTGATTATTCGTTTAACTTTTGAGGTCTGATATTAATTTTCTTATATTTATTATTTAATTCATTACAATGGTTTGCTTTCACTAATATTATTTAAAAAAAAAGTATATATATATAAATATATATTCCTAAAAAATGAAATTATTTTTTTTGTAATAAAGTTTTATTATTTATATTTCATGTTGTCTTATGTACCTACTCTAAAATTGTTCCTCCTGCGTTGTATTAAGTTAAGAAATGTATAATTAGTTATTACCTATCATTATTTTGTTATTTTAAAACATGGTTATGCACCGGTTATGGTAAATAGTTTTTAGAAATAATTAAAATTTAAAAAAAATTTAATTTTTTTTATTTTTATATTAAATATACAATCTATACAAAGTAGCACAATAAGTATTTATGATATGGGTTACAAAAATTGATTTTCATGAGTAAGAAGTCACCCATTAGTGACACTTAGCTTGTACTAAAAGAGAGAGAAAACATATACTATATAATATAAAAATTAAAAAATTAAAATAGAGAAATAAAGAAATAAATTTAGAAAGAAAACTATAGATATTAAAAATAATAAGAAAGTAGAAGAACTATATGTTTAGTCCTTTAGGGTTTAGATCAGCAGATCTCGACACCATTTTATTTTAAGCCTCTGATGTGGGTTCCCAGGAAGTGAGGGGGTATGTAGAGCACTTATTAGTGAATTTTGATGATTTTTAAGTTGGAAAAAGAATATTTTATAGAAAATAACAGCTTCTTCTACAATTGTCTTCATGCCAAGGTCACTGTGAAGAGTTTGGTTAGACACATAAGGTGGCGCATTGGTAATTTTGCGGAGAGTAATGTTTTGAAACGTTTGAATTTTATTTAGGTTGGTTTTCTTTGCAGATCCCCAGAGTGGTAACCCATAAGTCTATATTAGCTTAAGAAGTGCTTTATAGATTAGAAGTTTTGTCTTAAAGTTTGTGAATTTGTTTTTAGTAAGTAATATTTTTAGTGTACGAGCCCTTGAGTTGAGAGTTATTCTTTTGGATTTAATGTGATGGTTCCAGGTTAAGCGTTTGTCCAGATTTAGAAATTTAAAAATAAAGCAGAAAAACGTTGTAGAAGTTTATACTTGTAAACGATTGACCTAAATTAAGAAAATAGTTCGCTCAACCGTCATTAAAGATGTTGTTAGAGAATTTCGCATTTGTTCATCCTAGATCACCGTCATGATGTTTATAAATTGTAATAAAATTTGTATAAATTAAAGTCATTTAGTTGTACATATATATTTATATTTTTGTAAATAATTCACATACACTAAGTATTTATTAATCTCTCAATAGATACTTAAAATGTAATGTATTTGCATTTATGTTTTCTTAAATGTTCGACACGATGCTTGCCTAAGTACAAATATATATAAAGAACGTACTATTTTAATAAGTAATAACTAATAACTAACTTTTCTATGGCATTTCTTCCATTCTACAAGGTGGTTTTTGACGTTTAGGGGCATTTTTTAAACGTTTTTAAGGAATTACTTATCGTTTAGGTCTTTTTTACTTATTTCTAGTAAAAATTAGCTATTTAATGTTGTAAAATAGGGAAATTGATATTTTTTTTCGAACATCCATTAACGTTAAAAACGATTTTAGAGCGATTCTGAATTGATAAACGTTCAATAATATTTGTCTTCAAAAATCCGTAAAAACGTATACCATTTACACGAAGCGGATGGAACGCTGATGTTATATAACGTATTAGTTGTTCAAAGGCCCCGGAACGTTCACCAAACGTGCCTGTTGTACACGGTACACTACGGGACACGCGTGTAAGCACTTTGCCGTACTGCCGGAATGACGGCGGCGGCCGAGGGTTGCGGCACTGGATCGCACGGTCTAAGGAGAGACCCCATTTTTTACGATGTTATTTGTTCGCCAATGCAGTCTCCAGTAGCCAGCGCACTCTTACACACTTTCCACTCGTCGATACCCCCCGCACAGACACTTCCATAAAAGTACCTCTGTCCCAGCTTCTATACTGCTGCTACCGCTCCGCACCGTCATACAAGTGTATATTATAATAGCATAGCGTGACTGTGTGTGTGTGTGTGTGTGTGTGTGTGGTGCGTGCGATTGATACCATCTCGCAGACTTTGCATTTAGACATTTCCCGTCGACAACGACGGGGGTCTCACGAGGTCCTACAATTTACGTATTATATAATGTATTGCAGTTGTTATTATCGTAATGCGAATGTAATATATATATATATATATCTGATACTACCGATATCACTACAGGCAGGGGAAAATTAAAAGTTCTAGGGGAACGCGTAGTATATGTATATAGATATACGCCCGACAAAGAAATCTCCTGTGGACATAAACAAGAAGGGACAGAGATTAGGGTGATAAAGAGGTGGAAAGGAGGTTTAAGGATGAGTTAGAAAGAGAGAGAGAGAGAGAGAGAGAGAGAGAGGAGAGGAGAATGAGGGGATGATCCGGGTCTGTATAAGCAAACCGCTATGCAAATAATAAATATCCTATAACTGTCGTCGTTTCGGTGATAATACTATGATATATCACGTACATTATACAAGTAAGGAATAATAATGATAATAATAAATTTTTATACTTCCATGACACACTGCCCTATGGAATGCGTTTCCGAAAAGTAAACAAAGCACTTGCCAATGGCTGGCGAAAACTATTGTTAATGTCATATTAATTATTGCGCGCAAATCGCTCTTTTTGTAATCAAAACCGCAGCATGGGTATAAAAAGTAGCACTTGTTTGTATTTCTATTGACCCATACACCGAACGAATTATCGGCATTTAGCATTATTAAAGTTAAATATACTTGTTTAATACAAGTATAAAGTTAATAAATAAGATGTGATAAAGTATTAAGAAATATTCAAATTTAATAAACGAATAATTATTAATAATTATAATAATAGAACTCACATGCACGGTTATCGGGTTAGCATTTAAATGGCCATCGAAACTCATTAAAATGATATACTATTTGATCCAATCAATATAGTAGATACAATACGTTGTTTGAAATTATTATTGCCAGAGTCGTTAAAGATTATAAATATACTAAAGAACATGGTAATTTATTTTACACTAGAGTAAAATGATTATAATTTTTTTTTTTTAGTTTTATTGTGACTCTTTTGGTAACTCTACTACCTTAACCCATTGCACTTTGCAATCTTAAAAGAATAATGTGTCGAGGATAAAACGCTGAGAAAGTTCGGTTACCGACATTATTGCGAAATCCATTGAACTGAAATTGACATACTATATTGATGTGTTTACGGCGAAAAAAAACTTCATCCAAAAATTATTTCGAACCGTCGCGCGTCGCCGTCACGTGCTATTTTAATACTATTCTCGTACCGTATTAAGACAAAAGTGATTGTAAATATAAAATGCATTGTCATAAATTCTTTATAAGTTACCTATTACTTCCAAGAGCACAATTAAGTGAATTAAAATTCGATTGCAGACGACAGACGTCTCGATTGCTCCGTTGTCGGGCGTCGACCGCCCGATTTTATAACCGGACCTCAGACATCCACGTAACTTTTATAGTCTATAAGTCTATACTACTATAATATTACTATAAATGATTTATATCTATAGGATTGTTATTTTTTTTCAAGTAAACCAGCCATGAGTAAAATATTAGTGATTCACGGGAGATTTTATAATGGAAAGTTTTTTATCCCATGGACACTATTTTAAATTTTTCATGATTAAATTATTTTTACATCATTATATTTGTAAAAACAATATTTACTCTACATTTTTAAACGGAAATCTAAGATTATAATTTGTTAATCCTGCTAAAGATTTTTTTCTGAATACGCATATGCCATTTTATACTTATGTATTCCAATAATTCATTCACATATAAATTATAATATATATATAGGTGCACACAAAAATGTTCATTATGTCACAGTCACACAAATGATATATAATAACATTATGTACATTTTGAGCGCATATGTGAAGAAATTGTAATAACCATTAGATTTTCCAATTAAAATTGATAATGATTAAAGTAATAAATTGATTTAAGTGATATAAGTAATATACTTTAATATTAAATGTTTATAAACAAATAGAATAGGTACACATTAAATGTATGTTAATCTTTCTTTAGTAAACTTTTAGTCACTGCCACGAAGCTCGATGTACAAAATAAATTAGTAAGAAAAATCCAATTAAAACAGGATACTATTTGCTTTTTATTTCAGTTGCTTGAACTTTTATTTTATTTATCGTTCAAGTTAACCTCACCCACATGTGTACGTACGACCTATGTAAAAGGAATCACTTGAAAGCATCTTTATTTTTTACAGAATTTCATTTCATAAACATCGTTTTAAATATTTGTCGCTTCAATAAATAATTACGTCGCAATTTATGATTGCGGTTTCGGAAAATCCGATTCCATAAGACACGTGATTATATAGTTACACAAGGTATACACGAAGACAAAGCATTTATGTATTACACGTAAATTGAAATACTATATTGCCAGCTATAAATTGGAATTGCGCAGATCACGTGTCGATGAAAATAAATAACTCGAAAACAAACACATGGTTTAAATTAACCACGTGATCTAGGGCGTAAACTAGCTGTATTATATACATATACATTCAGACATCAAGTCAAGCCACGTCATTTTCACTGTTGGTTTGCGAGGTTTCGTGAATCCCAATAATGAACGATGCACTGTGTGTAAGCTGATCTACATCATTATTACACCAACCGGGTGAAACGCGCCCTATTATTAATCTAAGATTACCTACCGACGGCTGTGAAAATATCAACGTGCTATTGCCGCAGAGAAAATTATTCTTGTTGTTATCCACTTCATTACAATAGAAAAAAAAAAAAACGATTTTATTTTCATGAATTTTATTTGCTCTGATGGTGAAATAAACCAGAAAACGGTCCGCGAAATTTTAATTATAATAATAAATTAATTTCATAGCTTCATTTTTCGATGACAAACAACCATGGTTTCTTTTAATAATAAAGTTATAATCATATAACTTTTGCAAATATTTTGTTGGTTAATAAAAAGTTTGTTCGAGTTAATATCGATTAGACTGCTCCTGTTTACATAAAGGTAGATTGAGTTCAGAATTTATATTAATATTAATTAATTCCCTTAACGCCTACCTTTAGTTTTTCCGACTTAATGTCGTGTTGTATAAACTTATTGAATATAGGGTAAAGAAAAAAATTTTTAAACAAGTAATACGTAATACTAATACTAATACGTACAATAATATTTACATATTATATAAATATAAGTTATATACGAGTATGTCTCAGTGAGGCCCAGTGATGTTCATGGATTTAAATTTAAATAAAAAATTCAAAATATCAAACCACAAATATCAGAAAAATCTAAACTATAAATTGCATATAAAGTATACTTATGTTTATAATATGCCAACATCCAAGAAAAATATAATTTTGAAGGGTATTTAATATAAAGAATAAGATGTAGTTTTATACGAAAAAATACTTGTTTTTTTTTTTTTTTTTTTAATTAAATTATTGTTATATTTTATTCATTATTAACGCATGAAAGTTAAAATGCGAAATACATGTAAATATAGAACAATTTATGAGAGGCTAGTTTCAAAAACGACTAGATTTGATTACTTTACACTTAAAAGTAAGACTGTTGGTGCCGACAATGAATGATAAACATTATATTCGGAAGTCAAAGGTAGAAATAAATGGAATAGAAATTTCGTCAATGCAGGAATTGTATGAAAATAAGAATAAGGCAGAGCTGAAAAGTACTGTAAAAACCTATAGATTTGAATATATACCTACACTAAAAATGATAGTTGAGACTTTGAGAGTATCTTAAAACTTAGGAAGGACTGTTGAAAAAGAAAACATTGTAAATTATCAGAGAAACTCATGACAGTGTATCAACCTGGTCAACGATTCAAAAATAGGTAAAAAGAAAATGAATTATGAATCTATGATCTTATGAATTGAAAATTAATAATTTTATTAAACAAAAGTCAAAACAATTGCCATGGTACATGGTGTATTACAATAGAATGGTATTATAATTTCAGCTACAGTGGCACGAATACTAAGTATAAATAGCTTCAAAGGAGTCCACCGGATTATTTTCAAGACGGAACAAATTCAAATAAATTGACGAAATTCATGTTTTTAATTTTTATACTAACAAAACAAAAATATTTTAAAATATTTGAACAATAAAAAAGTAATTGTTTGGTTGTTTTGAACATATTTTCTGTAAACGTCATTATGAGAAAACAACGAAAAAGAAGTAGGTAGATCCATTTGCATAAATTTATAAATGTGATTTTATAATTTTATTGTATAAAAACATGGACAAGTAAAAACAATTAAAGAATCAGTAAAATTATTTAAAAAAAAATACCTAGTTCATTTTTACGCAACAATATTATTTAAATATCGTGGTACTATGTTCCTGGGTCCATTGAAGAAAGGATCTCGCATATTTTTTTTTATTACTTTTTGTTCTTCTTTAGAGGAGCTCTGAAAATAACTTGTGTATTATGATATTTTTAAATAGTAAAATTATATCATCTTGTATCTTTAGTACAAAATTGTATGCAATTACTAAACTATATTATGGAAAATAAATAGCCAGTACTAAAATAATATAAAAAATATTAATTGATTTAAACTATGTTTTTACACAAATCAATTATATCCTATAGGTAATAATATTTAGTTTTTAAAATGAGAATAATCAATAAACTAAACCAATTTATAACCACAGCTTATTTCTATGTTCATTAAACATAAAAATCAATATTTACTCGTATTTATCTAAGTATTTTTTTTACAATTTATCTATACACATAACCTAGATTTAATATTTCGTAATTAATAACTGCATACGTTAATACACAATTAATTTGTGTAATATATAAGTAATACCGAAAAAATATGTTAATATGGTAAAGTTGTGCAATAACAAAACAGAATGCAAAGTGAAATTTCTGGGAGAACTATCATCAGCCTTTGAAATAAAATCGGGCCTACGGCAAGGAGATGCTTTATCCCCAACTCTATTTAATTTAGGTCTCGAAAAGGTGATTCGAGAAATAAACCATAGTCATCAAGTTGAGGTGGTAAATAAAGAATTAATATTGGCGTATACAGATGATATTGTCATTTTAGGAAACACAAGACAAGATATCACCCGGACAATGTATAACCTTGTGACGGCCAGTAAAATAATAGGACTTTGTATTAACGAAGAAAAAACTAAATTTATGGTACTTTCCAGGAGAAGAGAAGATCAGTCTAATCTACAATTAGATAATTTCACATTTGAAAATGTAGAAAGTTTTAAGTATCTAGGTGTGAATATAAACAATAAAAATGACATGCATCAGGAAATAGTTGAACGGTTAGCAAGTGGAAACCGATGCTACCATAGCATCCAAAAGTTATTTAATAAGTAATTAAATTGTTGTCGAGAAGGTCGAAAACACTGCTCTATATCAGTTATCTGAGACCAATAGTTACTTACGCGTGTGAGACTTGGTCCACGACGAAAGGTGATAACAAAAAATTGGTAATATTTGAAAGAAAGGTTTTGAGAAAAATTGTTGGCCCGGTGTAAAATCTAGATCTAGGAACATTCGAAAGGCGGAAAAACGAAAATTTGTACCAATTGTATGGAAAACCAACAATATTAACATTTATAAGAACTAAGAGAATGGAGTGGTTTGGACATATTTGGAGAGCTGAAGATAATATACTCAAAAAGGTCATAACCGCAACGATACAGAAAAAACGACTACTGGGTAGATCGCGAACGAGATGGAAGGATGTTGTGAAGAGGGACATTCAATTGGTGGATGCGAATGCGTCTGTTGAATTAGCACTCAACAGAGAAAGGTGGAGAAACTTACTTGTGGCAGCTCAGGTCCTTCAAGGACCGTTAAGCTGAAGAAAGAAGAAGAAGTATATAAGTAATTAATAATAATAAATTTACACGAAAATAGAACATAAACATTTTAAAATTAAAATATTTTTATTAATTTTGGTAAAATATTCAACAATAAAATGGAAAATATATGTCGATAACAGTTATTTTTTTATACATTAAATATATAGATATATATTTTAATATCCGTTAGTAAAATACACAATCTGTAATTATAAGTATACAAGTATATGTCCATGTGATGGCCGTATAACATAACTTGAGTAACGTGACTACATGAGTTAAGGAACAATCGTTTGGAGCCAATCAGGACAAATGGACAGGATGTAATTAAATATATTTGATATTATTAATTTTTTTTTGATTTTTTTTTTTTTTTTTTAGTAGAAGATATTTATTTGTGGTATGATGAATACATTATTTTGTAGGTACTATTATAAAAAATGGGTATTATACCTGTATATGCATGTAGGAATAATAACTTAAATACGTCGCTGCCAAATGAATTTACAAAAAATTACTAAAGAGTAGATACTATACAGAGTTTATGGTTTTTGAATACTGCTAAATACTGAATGTGCCTACTGATCTAATGTAATTACATTTTTAATACGTATAAGAGGTTTGTTCCATCATTGCAAAAGTTTTCTTTTCATTAAATTTATCCGTCGTCAACTCGGGGCGCGTATAAAGTTGGAAAGTATTTTGCCGGAACCGTATTTTGTCGAGAATTTTTTTTTTTGGAAACATATTTGGTCGGAATCGTATTTTGGCAGAACCATATTTTGTCGGAAACATATTTTGTCAGAACCGTATTTTTTCGGAAACGTATTTTGTTGGAAGTGTATTTTAACGGAAAAATATTTTATCGGAAACACATTTTCCATGAACTGCATGCAAACAAAATTTCTCGATTATTTAATTTCCAAACAAATACTATTCCGAGCATATATTGTTCCAACTGAAAATTTTCCGATGAAATATTTTTCCAACTAAATACATTTCCAAATTAATATGTGTCCGAGAAAAAACATTCCGAAAATATGCGTTCCAACAAATTATAGCCCTCCGTCAAATCTTTTGTCTAATCATTTGGATTTTGGACTGGTGTATGCATACAGTGATGTGATACTATTATTATTTTCCCGCTGTATAATGCTGTACAGTGCACGCGTGTGTAAATATAATACCTTTCTTGTTGAAGTTGTACATGTCAGTAGATGGAATTTACTCATGTCACATTGTCACCAGTCATAGTTTAGACATGTTTTTGTAATCTGATCACGTAAGCCAATTCGGATACACATCATCTAAGTGATCTACTATAAAGCTAGATTCCTGCATCAAGAAACGTATATTTCAACCCCTTTTATCTATGTTGTTCGACTAATACGAATTAATGCCTTTTAAACGTGGTTGGTGTTTTATTATTCATACTTTGTACTCATCTCTATGTACACCATCAATTAGTATAAATCCATGCACCAAAATGTATAAATCAATTAATAACCCCATCACCTGTAATTATAATTATTATTTTATTTTTTCATATCTGCTGCAGGAGAAAGAAAGGCACGAGTGCACCACAGAGGCACAGACAGTGTAATTCTCGGCGTTCATGATTTACAAGATAGGATTGATATTTTTGTTTAAAAAGTGATTAGCATATGTGGTTACCCTAATACTCATTTATAAATGTTATAATCATACTTTATTGTATCAAATAATAATATTCAGTTATATTAATTTATAATTATTATAAATTTATATTTTTATATTTTTATTTTTAATTAAGAACATTTAACGATCTGTACTCATGGTACAATAAGCTTAAGAGATATCTGAATTATAATAATAATAGAATTAATATAAACACAAACACAAACAGCATTTAAATTTATATGTAATGCTATTATTATTTTACATATTTTATATTTTAACTGTTTTTTTCTTCAATTGTTCGTTTATAATAATAAAAGAAAAGCGATTGCAATAACCAAAAAAATCAATTACATATTCAAGAATCATTGCATTCACTTTCATATATACTGAAATACTACTCGTATATGTAACTTTTGTAGCATGCAGATTTATAAACTACTAAACAATCTGATTGAAAAAAAAATCATTATGTAAAACCAAAATTCCCCATGACTTTTCCAATTCGACCAGGATCTAAATAAGTAATTCACACAAAATTTTTGTAACTCAACGATTATTATTTTTGATTTCGATTTTTAACTGTCCCAATATACTCATAACTTCAAATGCAATTTCACATTATTTTGCACATAATTACAAGAAAAAAGTAGAGCTCTATTCATTATTAACTCTTTTGTTTCTTAACAAGACATAAAAATTAGCAGAATGTACTCAAAGAAAATTATTTAAAAGCTTAAAGTCACAATATGTGATTATTATTTTATCGAATTAGAAACTGCGTAACAAAGAGATGGTGTAATATATTATGTATAAACACGAATAAAGTATTCCATTATACAGCCGTTATATTTGACAATATATGTACGGTTACTCGTAAGTCGTAGTTTACTTTGTGATGCAATATTAAGGAATACTTTGTGTGTAGCTAAAAAATGTATGTGTATTATGTATACATTTATGAATAGGCGCAACAACTTAAAATATACCTATACACCCGTATACTCACGATCGGTTAGCTAATGGTTCTTTTGTGACATATTTGACGTACATATATTGTTACGCCATATTATACAGATACATCCTATATAGTATATAGGATAATATATATACCATTACGAAATTAAGACCTGCCGGTGTATCTATAGACGCGTAAAGTTACATCGTATATAATAACTCCGATGTTGTTGCTGCAAATAAAAATTTAAAAACGTACTTAAAACCGTTTTCCGGCTGACCGAAAGTCGTTTGTGTGCGTATATGTCTATATATATATATATATATATATATATATAGTAGTGCGTTATAATAGTGTTGCGAAGAATTTATTATAATATTCTACGTTCGACCAATATTTGCGGTCCCGTTACATCGTTATGAATATGATTGACACGCCCGACGCCGACCCGTTGTATACATAATATACGGAATGAATAGGCGAGTATCTATACGGAAAAAAGGGATCTGTATTCGCGGTGACACGTCATGCACAACAAGACAATCCGAGAGCTCTCCACGGGATAAGGGTCGTATCGCGCGTATAAAAAACTGCGCCTGGGGCAGTGCACACATCCTGCAGTGGTATACACACGTCGTCGCAAACGCGAGATTTACACGCACTTGTTATGTATTATAGAGGAGGGAACAGCGTCGCATATACAAAGTCGCAAAGAGATTTATTTATGCTTACGATATTTTTATGTCATCGAAATTCGTGTTGTACCAATCATATATTATAGAATAATATAGAATGTGTGTTTGTGGGGTGCAAGTAAATACATGCACGAAAATGGCGTTTCGCTGCACACCCTAATGTTATTATGCGCACGCAAAAATTTGTATACATGACAGAAACCCGACCGGTAAATCGGAGAGACACAAGAGTCGAAGCGCGAAAAAAAATAAATATCACATGTACACGTTACACGAATATAGTGTACGACGCGTGTCGTGCAGAAGATAATGCAACAGAAGTCGTATAAATATGTACAAGACTGCTCACTCGTTCTGATACGAAACAACTATAAAAGTAATCGACAAAATAAGTTGCACAGAAAAGTACGCGACACGTATTGAGGAGGACGCGAGGACTAAGCAGTAACAGGACCGCCGCTGAGAAAAAAAATATTTTTTCCCCCTTTTATCCGTCCTCTGGGACTACAAGAGTTATTATTTCGTTTGCGTCTGTCACGTCGCGTTTTCCATTGCACAGAAAAATTTTCATTACCAAAATGCACTGGATCCGTTCCAAAAGTATTTGATTCGATTAGTTTATCTAGAAAAAAGCCAACAGAGACATTGGATCTAAAATCTTAATCACTTTGCGTTTTACGATCGGTAATGTAATCGCTTGTCATTTCGTTAATGTCATAACAAAAAATGTTAAACGAGTCAATTAAATAAGTTTATCGTTCTGAATATAACTTGAACCCAAGAAGTTATGCATCAGTAATCAGTCACTTAAATCATAGATGCAACAAGTGAAACAGTTAAACTTAATAGTATAAGTTATAACTGTCATAACTATCTGTCCAATACGGCAACACTCCAATATGTAAAATATTAGTCTAAATGCAGTTCGTGTTCACCATGTCATCTTTCATATTTATGTATTCTAACATCAAAAAATAAAATTCTTCATGTTATATTATAACTTATTATTATTTTCAATTATGTTAGGAAGTATGTTATAACCTTATAACATATTAATACCCAATTATATGAAAATAATTTTTTTGACTACGTATAATGGCTGATAAAATGACTGCTATATACGAGTATTTCTCGTCAATTCAATATAGACGTAAATGGTTAAATTATGTCAACCTTCAACAGAATAATTCTTAGTCTTTGGAGTTTAAAAGATCAATTCATATTAAATACCAAAACTTCATACCTAAATAAAAAATGATAACTATTTTTCATTGTACTACAACGTACATATTGTATATACCAACTGTACAATTAAAAATTTGAAGCATTTTGAAGTAATGCAGATATTTGTATTTGCAATTCAAGATTTAAATTTGATAAAGTTAATTTTTTTAGGAAAAACGTAAATTAATAAGTAAAATGTATTTTAAATATGATTATCTTAAGACCTAATTCCATCATAATAATAAAACAACTAACACAATTTCAAAAAATAAGAAACTGTAAAAAATTAGTTATTATTTAATTAAATTAAGTTTACTTTACAATTATTATCATGATGATAAAGTAGTTTAGTTACTACCTATACGTTCAAGTAAAATTTATAACTGCGAAATAAATATAACCTAGTGAAAAAATAAATTCATAACATAAACTCGAATCTCTAGTGGTATTTATAAGAATTAAAATAAGAATAAACATTTCATCGACAATTGTAGCATTTTGGAATTTTAATTACAAATTAGTTTGATTTTTAACTTCTTTCGATTACTTTTTAACAGATTTGATAATCAAGACACATAAACGTCAAAAATTCAGTGAATAATTAAAAAAAAAGATAATTAATAGTAGTGAAAATCGGTTGTTTGGCAGGTACGGTTCCCATACGGATCCCATCATTTATTGGTGTAACAATAATAATAATAATAATAATAACTTGACTAAATGAGTTCCATAAATCATAATGCTGATGCATATTACAGTTTAAACATTCATTTTATAAAATACATTTTGTACAAATTATAGTTATTATTTTTCTTAATATTTGTACCTATTTGATTACAGTAGGTAATGATTTAGTTACCAAGTTACCAATATTAATCAATTATTTAATCTTTTTTATACTTTTTATCGACTTATATCCAAAAAAACATATTCTTTGTTAACACCTTGGTAAACATCACAATACTCAATATTGATTATTTTCTATGCAACTGTCAATGAGAAACAATGTATGTTAGGTACTATAAAAACGTAATAAGTGTCAAAACACTTAGAATATCAAAATATGTGAATACATACCTAACATTAAACTGAGAACTATCATCAATATATCTTTAATACCAATTATATCAAATAATATACTATGTGTTTATAATACAACATACATGGGCTTGTTTTGATGTGAGAAATGGGAGCAAATTATTTTATACCAAAATGCACTATGTTATGAACAATGAGCATTCACATTGTAAATTCATCAAACAAATTCATGAAATTTTCAAGTGCGCAGTTTCCTCCGAATGAAAAAAATAATTAATTAAAAAATTAAATTTTACAATTTTCTTTCATTAAAGTAACTAAATAAAATTCAAAATAAAAATCTTATTACAGGATGCGAACATTCTAGGTATGTATAAAAAATGGTTTATCTAGATAAAAACTAAAAAGTACCATGTTAAATTATGACAACTTACTGCCATGAAGTTAGTTTCCTTTCTTTTTTTTTTATTTACTTATATTTTGTCCATTCATTGTTTTCTATTTAATATTAAACTTCAAATTGCTTGAAAAAATGAATAAATTTATTTAAATACAAAAATAAATTTTATTATAATAAAATGTAATTGGTTTTTATTATTGGCTCTAAAAAATGTATATTGACATAAAAAAAATATGTAAGGTAGTAATTTTTGTTTTATTGAATATGCGTTATTTTTTACTACAGCGTAATTTGTTACATTTTGAATATATAGGTACTGAATCGACATAGAAAATAGCACATTCTAATTTAACAATACAATTACTTTTATTTACTTACCCCTATTCAAGAATTCGATTAGTAAGTATACTTTATAAGTAGTTAATCAGATGTACAAAATAACGAATGCAAATAAAATTATAACTGAAACAAATTCTATAGAATCATATTAATTCATTAACAATATACTTGATTAATTTTTATGGAAGTATAAAAAAAAATGTAGAAAATGTTAGCAATAACCTAAAACCTGATAATATTTTGTTGCTCAGCGGATATACGACATCGGAATTATTGTATTTGATCAAACTGATATCATAAAATAAATACATATTATAAATTGTCTCTCGACTTTCTTTAAGTATTTCCACTTTTCAAGAAAAAAGTACAATATGCAGCCGATGAAAAATCGTATGCAGACTACAGTTTGTAATACTTTGAATAAGTTCGTCAAAACTGAAAGAAGAAAATTATATTTTTATCAAATCATACATAAAATATTACGGGTTTTTAACACAACTGGAAGTATGTGTACAAATTATCAAAATCTTGAATCGTAAAACTGAATTCTGAATAATATCGAACACAAGTATCAATAATAATAATTATTTATAATTTTGAAAAAATGTTAAAAGAATATCACAGAACTATAAATCAATGAAACATTAAATGTTTATTTTTTTATCCATACATAATACAAAATATATAGTCTTTAGAAAAATCGATCATATTTTCAAATTTCAAAATGTGCTTATCAAAATCCATTGGCGTTTGTTATTCATAAAATGAAAATATATTTCATTATTGACGCATTATTTTAAAAATTCAATTTTATTGCATTTGTCGATATGCGATAAACTTAACAAAAAAGTTCAATGACACGAGCAGTGTATATGGCTGCTAATGTTGTGTTTCGGAGCACTGCAAGGGCTGACAACGTGCGGCGTGTGCTATAGGATCCACCGGGTCTAATTCACCCTATTTAAATATTTTCAAACGGGGAGCAGCATACCCCACGGGGCCGTTGCACTATGAATCATCATTGATGAAATAATAAAATAAACAAACAAAGTAGAAACATCGGTTGGGCCAAATGCTACAAGCATTATGATTTATTTATTTATTTTTGACATTAAATAGTACGATGATTTTAAATAGGTTATATTATTATATTGTACAAAATATAATACGCTAAATGAAACGAATCAATAATTATTTTTAACTTATAATTTTTAGTTTGTCATTGTTGCTGCGGTTGCCGGTAATATATTTCTAAGATACCTGTATATTTATCAAGAACAATCATGAATAATTGTTTAATTAAAACGAAGGATCAAACTACTATAATTAAGTATTTTACTATTTATTTTATTCAGTGCTTCTATACGTCACCGGCAAAATTATAAATTAACATTCACTATAATATTCCCCAAACATGTATTATTTTATCTATTCATACATTTTGTAAACATAAAAACTGTAATCATTACCCCCTATGGGGTGTTACAACTTTAAATAAATAAATAAAACTAAATATTATATACGTAAACTAACCTACTACATATATTATATTACATTTTTGACGTTTTATCGTCGGTATGTCATCAGATATATTATTGAAATTAATTTGCTCCACTGCAATGTTTTGTGTATAAACAATGATAATATTCCATGACTTATGAATTAAATTGAAATATTGTTTTATGTTTCTATAGGTATATCTGAATATACTCATATACAAAGATATACACCAATACACCATACATGTTTACAAAAGTATCAATTAAAAAGACAAAATAATATTCGTACAGCGTTTCAATGTGAAAAATAATACGTTTCAATCAATCATAAAAAAGCTGTCATCCGATAGGTATTTCATTTCGTCATGATTACAATTGAAATTTGTCTATGTTAATCCATCTGTCCGAACAAATACCTCTTGGAAAAATGAGACACAATCTTTTACTCGGCTCTTCAATTTTTATTTTTATTTTTTTTAATGCTAGCAGTTAAAAGCAATATAGCAATACCATTCTTATTATGATTTGATCAGTTTTGTAGGATTATGTATCATGATTTATTACAAATCAATACAATCAAAAATATATTATAAACATAAGTGTTTTTACTACAAACAGTATCTACGTGTGATATTTACATGCGAATAAAACCAGGTCACGTGAGAATCTCATAAATGATGTATTATATGTGATATATATATATATATATATGCATACGCAGTTGTATATGTATGGGAAAAAATAATTCTTCGTGGCCATTTGTGATGTACACAACTGATTTACGACTTGTAATATCGAAAACAATTTTAAATTTGAAAACATAAAATACGACTTGTACACGCCCAGACCGGTATAGTGTGTACAAGACGAAAGACGTCCATATTACGATGTTAGACATGATTTCGACCATCTATAGGGATATTTCTAAAACGAAAAAT
Organism: Chaitophorus viminalis; assembly: GCA_025469195.1. Taxonomy (NCBI): domain Eukaryota; kingdom Metazoa; phylum Arthropoda; class Insecta; order Hemiptera; family Aphididae; genus Chaitophorus; species Chaitophorus viminalis. The sequence goes on along the minus strand of JAIPRK010000364.1, from coordinate 48,305 downwards.
AGTATTTGTTGCGGCGCGCATGTCTTCGAGTATAGGTACGTGCGATTGCGAATAACTGCGTAATGCGTAGGCACACACGCAATACCATAATCATAATTATACACACAAAAAATGTACCATAATGATATAATCGCTTAGGTTTTATACCCGTAAACGGTGTTTTGAACAGTTCCTAACGGGGTTACAACCCAAATAATGTACCGCGTACATGATATAATGTTATTGTGTTACTACTACGACGATGACATGTCTCAGTTTGAGGGAGAAACGCAAAGAAAACAGATTTTTCACTCCGTATTTATTTGTCCCTTGAGAGGTTGTCATTTAAAAAATTGCATGCTTTTAAGATGACAGTCTCCATTTGATATTATTTTCGGTTGAAATCCAAAATAGCAGATCCCGCGGTTCGGATGCACTGGCCGGAAAACAATCATCCATTTCGCATAAAATATTCGCACAATAAATCTGAAATTAAGAATGCGGAATGGAACAAAAAAAACAGATGTCGAAAGCCCAGTATAATACGTGTTATGATGATATTATATTGTTATTGTTATAACCAATGACTGGTGTACGAAAAGTCAGTGTTTTTTTTTTTTTTTTGTAATCTTTAACATGGGCTTTGCATCCGGTAATCGTCTACGGAAGAATGTGTAATTAACTATAGTGGAACCTTTTTAATCCATCAAATATTCGTGTCAGAGAAGAAAATCGTAAACGTAAAACGTTGTTGTTTTTGGTCCAGGGTCGTTTTGTCTCTATAGGATACATCGTTTGCGGATTCGCCTTATTTATGTTTTTAATTCCTTGACCTAGAACCGGACCCCATTAATATCAAGTCGTAGTACGCGTATGTACACATTTGAACATAACACAGACGCGCAGACGGGCGGGTCGTCGTGATGACAGCCGAGACCCTCGCGCGCGCGGCAGCAGCGCTTTATTATTCCGTTGTGTACCTACTATATACCACCTATACTTACCACTACTACGGTAGTAGTTACACGCCGTCGCGCTCTTATTTCACGTCGCAAAGCCTCCGAAATCGGCTCGTCGTAATTAATAATGGCCGCGGGTAGTAGTGGTGGTGGTGGTGGTGGTGGTGGTGGCCGATGGGAGCGCGTGCGCACCCTGTCCGCACAGTCGCAGCGCATATCGACCGGCCTCGGCGGCGACAGTGGCGATGGCGCGACGGCGTCGTCGTAAAAAGCTCCCCGGGCCGCCCACCCTCACGAGTGCGCCACGCTATCGACGGTCGCCGACGTACACACGCGACATGCGCCCCTGCCAACCCACACACACACACACACACACACACACACACACGTATACACGCACTTCACACAGACACACTACACAGGCACACACCTACACCCTCTCACATATATACACGCACATGCACACCACACAGACATAGACACACACACACACCCTCTCACACAAGCACGTCTCAAACCCACACACACATACAAATTCTCTCACACATGAACGTATAAAACACACACACACACATACATATATATATATATATATATATATATATATATACACTCACACACATAACACGTACATGCACAGCACACAGACAAAGACACACACAGCACACACACACCCTCTCACACAAGCACTCTCAAGCACACACTTGCTCACGCGCGCACACGCATAACACATACCGCACACGCGCATTAAGCATACCGTGGCGGTCGGTGCGCGACAGCCCGCGCGCCAGTGTGCTGCAGGGGATGCCCCGGAATTATAGCGCTCTGCACCACCGCTGTCAGCTGCACATCGTCACGAGCGCTCCGCAGCCAGTCGTGTACGCGATAAGTCGCGCGCGCAGTCGGTGTTTGGGTTTCACGTGTCGCACCACCGCACACATAGGTTCCTCGGGAATCGTGCCGTGCGCGGTCCGCTTCTGTCGTCCGTTGTCCCGTCTTCCGGCCGGTGTCCAGACGATCTCGTCACCGACCCATCCCACACCGTCATCACGCACCACCCGATCCTCGTGGCCGCCACCGACCGACAGCGCCGTGATACCCGAATGTGCTGCGGTGCTGACACCGCCAGTAGGACGGCCGCGGTCGGCCACGGCCAGCCACGCCGCCGCCCCCACCGCCATCACCATCACCCGCTGCAACACCTGCAACACCGCTGTCGTTGGTAGGGCAGTGCACCGCGACGGTTAGACCGCACTCGCGCGGTGCTCGAAGACCGCCGTACCGGACCGGCGGAGGTGGCGGTGGTGGAGGCGACTGCTGCCGCGGGACCTGCACCTACACCGTCACCAGCACGACCGTCCGCCATGGGCACCGTGCTCAGCATCAGTCCCAAAGACCGCAAGTCCGTGTACCCGGCCATGGCCAGCAGCGCCAGCGCGGCCGAGTTCACGCTCAGCAACTTCACGTACGAGCAGCTGACCAAGCGCCGGCACGCCGAAGTCATGGCCGGCCGTAGCATATCCATGATGTTGCCATCCAACATAAACATCAACACCATAAACAACAACATCATCAACAACAACAACAACAATAACAACAACATCAACAACCTGGAGAACAATTGCAAGATGGCCACCGGTGGCGGAGATCCGCATCAGCAGCAAAAGGGCACGTTGGAGAAGAGCTTGAAGAAGCATTCGGCACTGATCAACGCGCTCAGCTGGAAACGGTTCAGCACGTCGCAAAATAAGAAGAAACTGGACAACAGTGGTGGCGGCGGCGGCGGCGGTGGTGGCGTGACCAGCGGTGGCGTCAAGTCCAAGCCGCTGCTCGCGTGCCGGCAACCGCTGGTGGACACCAACGCCAACGTGGACTGCGGTAAGACAAACGGCGGCGTCCGCAGGTCGGCGACCACCACCGGGCTGGACGTGGCCAACAACAACAGCGGTTGCACCGACAAGCTCGTGCCCAGAGCCACACTAGTACCGTCGCACACGTGCCACAGCCTGGTGCCCCGCAAGACCGTCATACAGGCCAGCACGTCCGAACTGCTCAAGTGCCTGGGCATCTACTTGCATCACAAGTGCTACAAGCTCAACGATTTCCAAGCCGGCGACGCGGTCATGTGGCTGAGGACCGTGGACCGGAGTCTGCTCATACAAGGATGGCAGGTAACGTATACAATATAATATCATGGTACGCATTGTATTATACCATATTCCTATCACTTGACAATATTTCACATTATGTTTGCCCTGTTATGACTTTTGTCACATTCGAATTCGTGTACGTACGCGTTACATCGTGATGATGTATTATTATTTAAGTGTTCGAACGAACGATTTATCGCTGTACTTTTATAGGGTATAATAAATGTATATTCTGTATAAATAAGTATACATATTATAGGTGTATACACATCATACATCGTATTTGTTCGACATATGTAGCGATTTTCGTACTAAACGGTTAGCGCGTGCTGCACATTACATATTATTATTATTATTATTATTATTATTATGTACACATAACATTGTTACGTATACGTACAAGCCGGACTTACATATATTTGTGTGCGTATAATGTTTACCGTATAATATTATAATATATTCCCTCATTGATATTCTTATTGCGCCGCCACCGCCGCCGCCGCCGCACCGTTTTGCAAACGATTCGACCCTCTCGTGCTCGCTTCACCGCCACTGAAGCCGTCAACCCCCTCCCCTCCCGGCACATGTATAATAGCAGTAGCGTATACGCCCCGCACCGCCCCCGTCCACTTATCCACCGTCCCTCATCCCCCCCCGCCGGGTGCCAGGCTGTGCGCGTCGCGTGATTTACGTCGAGACCGCCGCCACCGCACTCCCTGTCCCGTTCTACGCCATCATCCCCCCTACGCGTGTAACCCACCCTCCTCGCGTCGACCCTTCAACCCTCATCCCTTACGACCGGCCGTTCCATCAACCCCTCCCTCGTCCCGCAGAAGACGTCGCCGCGCCGTCACAACTCTATATCGTACACGCGCGCGTGGCGGTGTTCTCCCCTATATATATACGTGTACGCCGTGCCGCACATATAGTCGGTTGCACTCTGCCGTATTGACGGTCCGATGACGTGCACTATAACTTAAGAGTGAAAACGCAATTTTCCCCTTTTGAACGTCCGCCCCCGTTTTGTTCGCCGTCGCGCAATAAATTACCGTGTACGCGTCGACTATATACGCTGTAGTCGCTCGTCATCGGGATACGACCCCGGACGAGTCCTGCGTGTAATGCGCCTGTATATTATACTATATACGTATTTTCCTCGAGACCGCGGTGAGACGAGGGTGAAACGAAATTCCGCCACACAGGGCCGGCGTACATCCCGTACACGAAAACACTTGTCGTCCTCCCGGTATTAGCCGTACGTAACACGTATACAAACTGCGTACTTGGCTAATCGTTATTATTATTCTGATACCACCGGTCGCAGCAACGCGTGGTCCTTCGAGAGAGAATGAGAGAGAGAGAGAGAGAGAGAGAGAGAGAAAGAGAGAATGAGAGAGTGCTGCGAGAAAGGTACAAAGCGGTGGCGTGCGTATTTAATCAATATTTGCACACACTCACACGCAAGCTCGTAATAACGAAATCCTAAACAAGCTGCTGTGCTGTAGCGTGCGAGTGTGTGTACACACGTTATCGTTAAATGCGTAATATGAACGCGTTCCGATTTTTTATACGTTCGTTTACATTCATACGATATAAACACGTAAATACGCAGGTTTTTTTTTTTTTAATAAACACGTTTTTTTTTTTTATTTTCTCCGCCGGAGAATCGTGTGACAGTTGTATTCCATGTGGAAATATTATTACGTCGGTGTACACCATCGCGCCGCCACCCGTGCGTCAACTTTAGGGAAAACACAAAACGCTACCCGGAAACTGCGGGTCAATAATTCGCAACGACATCATACAGCATACCCAGCTCGCTCGCGAGTAGAAAATACACATCCACACACTCATACCCGCCCACACACACACACACACACACACACACACATGCGCGCACGTACACCACACACACCTCAGCGACATGCGATACGACATGCGTACTATCGATATTGAAGGGATCGGAAGTGTTTCTTTTCTAACTAAAAGTACCCTTTTTAGTCTCTTTCGTATACTCTTGCAATCGACCAAATCACGCGTTGAATCCATTTTTAAAAACAGATTCACAAGCATGGATAAATACACTTTGCATGGATCTACTATTTTTTATTGAAATACTAGCGAGTAACTATTTTGTATTCGAATCGACTTATTATCGCGTTGTTAATATATAATTTGTATCGAAAAAAACGGAATTATATCAAATATTTACACTCTATTTTTTTTTTTTTTTTTGAAATTTAAAATACTTAGAAAAATCCATCTCACATACACTATTTTATAAATTTATTTTCTAGTATTTCTATCATTTTTCGATGTTTATAATTTGACAATTTACGAAACATTAACTACCGTTTTATTCCCATATATTATTTCCACTATATATTTTTCCTCTGATTAGTTTTCCCGCAGATGATTTTGTTTATGGTTGTAATTTATAACCTCTTTTACAACTTTTATAGTATTCCTGGGTATTTTATAGAGTAACGTTAGTTTAGTCTGTTCGTTTATCATGACTATAAGCAATGATCAATAATTACAAAAAAAAAAAAAAACAATTAGACTATTAATCACCGCGAAAAACCCGAAAAAGATATGTTTGTATTGGGACAGCAAAAAGTTTTTTTCATACTAAAAACTTTTCCACCAAAAACGGTTTTATTGTATACTATTGAATTGTACATAACATTAGAAGTCTAGACTTTCCTCGAATAAAGAATAACGTCCGAAATGGCCAACAAAACAGATGTAGATACGAAATATATTTTTAACTTTTATTACAAGTTACCCTATTAGTAATGTTTAACGTACCGACTTTCATCAAAAGTTCAGGTAAAATGAAATAATAAAGAGACAAAAGGAACAATATCGAACACAATAACCTAACTAATTATGTCTTCTTCGATTTCAATTCTAGCACACGTTTGATAGTGATTATAGCACGATTATATAGCATAGTTGATAGTTATTCGTTATTGAGGTAAACTAACACCGATCCACTGTAAAACGTGCGTGCATATATGTCATTTTAAATTCTAATACATATTGCGTTTATTTCACTAATATAATAGTATATGAATTAACTACAAAGTTACAATAAATAGGTAATACCTATTATTATAAACCGTTTTTGGCATTCATGTGTTTTATTTATTGGTGTTTTTATTTTATTTTTTTTGTGTAAGTTTAATCAAATAAAAATATCAATACACAAAATAATAATACTTCAAAAGTATTTTTTTCTAAATTATAATATACTGAAATAGTAAAATAAAAATTTTAAATTGTAAATACTGTAAGGGAACGTCATTATAAATGGGTATGAGGTAGCAAGGATGTACGAAGAAGCACACATTTAGAAGGGTACTTTAAACTACCTGTATCGCCACCGATCTTGCAGTACTCATAATCGTACCGATTTTGGATATCAAATTTCATTATTAAAAAATTTAAAAACATATACACTATACAGGTATGCGTAACAATAGTATCTTATATCATATATATATATACATGTATGGTACAATAATAGTAAAATTTAGTCATATAATTTAATTTCTTACAAAACATATTACACCTAGGTACTCTTTATTTATATACAAACATATAAATATTTTTTAATTCAACAATCATGTACTATGAATGCTATTTTTATGAACTACAGCATATACTAAATTAAAATGTGCTCCTAAAAGAATATCACTCATCGTCAAAATAGAAGTATTTAATTTTTCTGTTTTCGGTATATCGCAAAAAATTACGTAAATTATACAAATTACAGAAAACGTAGTCAAAAACATTATAGGTAAAGAAAAAAATTAAAAAGACAATAATTTATATATTTGCAAATGACCTTGAAATATGTAATGCAAAATATTATTATAATGAATACTCTCTATTACTTTACTAGGAAAACCTATTTTGAAGTCGATAATGCATATTGAATCATAAAAAACATACAAGAATATTATATTATATTTATAAAGGTGGTGTAAAATGTAAATATTGTTATTAACACTCGACGCTCGTACATATTTCATGAGCTATATTAGAGAATATTAGAGTATATAGAGTTGTATTCAGTTGCGGATATTCAGTAAAACATAATATTTAGGTCAGTATAACAATTGCGTCAGTTCCATTGAACAACTTTGCACTATTTACTCTATATAGTATACAGTTTACTATATTGCTTATACCGCATTATGTGTGTGTTAAACTTTCTAACTATCTGTAATCCTGTTTACGCAAATAGGGATCAAAATTAATTATATTTCATAACGCTGCGCAAAAAAAAAAAAAAATATAAAAACCTCACACATCTAATATAAATAAACTGTTTTTTATCCATGTTTTGCCATCATCATGTACCGACATTGTTGCCCTTATATCCATCGTTACTTGTAAGTTATTAAATATTTATCTTTAATCATAGTTAGTTCTATAACATTATAACACTTAGACTTAATAAATTCTCTTAAATTTAACATCTAATAAACAAAATTCCCATTTATTCTAGCGACAAGTAGTATAAATATAAATATTGTGTAATAATTATCTTAAATTATCATTCCTAAACAGCTCAAATATAATGAGATAAGCTACGATGACATTTATTCTTTAAAATACATTGTATTGAAGTTTGAAGAATCTGCGATCTTTATTACGACATGTTTTCTGAATTTGATCGCCGTGCACCGTAAACACAAATCGTGTTCAAAAATGCATTCGCGAATATCCGTCGCATCGTGCATCAACGAATATTTTAGTTTTTGTTATAATGATATAATATATTTGTAACACTCATGCTTAGATACAACCATGATAACCCGTCGAATTGCGGATGAAATATCGGCATTAATCGTAATAAATGATCACACATATAACTAGGGTGTTAGACTGTTAGCTTTTATCGCGTTTGGAGTCCAATTTGGGTTATTGGCCGTAATAAGATTAAAAAAAAAAAGCCTGTTCTATTTCGTACTTAATACCAATATTTGTGTATCGGGGTGATATAGTTTGTTTTATAGGCACGTGTATCCCCACGCGAACGATCTATGAATCATTCGTACACCACCAGACCCGTCACCCCCCTTCATAAAACCATGATAAATATAGTGTATAATATAACAGACGCCCAACTGCAGCTTTCGTTTAATATTTCCTGCGCATAACATACATGGCATATGCGTACGTGACACCGCCTATCAAAATCAACAAGTTCTAATGAAATACTAATCAATAATTATTAATGATACTAATAACATTTGAACGTATATGTTTTCATGAGTTTCCTAATAATGCTCTGATGCTTATCCTTTTTTTAGTTATGAATTAAATATGAATAGCTAATAGTACTGAATCAATAATTGTATAACAATGGTGCTAATAGATCGGGAGCCACAAGTATACAATTAGGATAGATATTCAATACGTTCGGTAGCGGTGCCCATTATTGACCTACACATTTTTAATTATAACGATTTCAAAAATAAGGTATTAAAAAACTGTCAGGTTTTTGCCTAACACATGAGTCCACACAATAATATTTGTAAATAAAAAATTATTTTTCTCGTGATAACAAAAATGATTTATTTACCTTTATACGAGATAATCTAGTTCTAGATAACATTCGAGTCTTATTGCATTTGTTTTTAAATACATATAAGTATTAATTAAATAAGTAGAGTAGTTGTTAGATCTAAAATTAAAATATTGTGCTGATCCTTAATAACTTTGAATCCCCACGCCGTGACTGATTTCACACTTTGCGAAGGGAAACATTATACGTATTAGATAAAAAGAAAATAATCATCAAACTTATTTTTTGAATAAAAAATAAGATATACAATGAACTAATCTCCTCAGTCCTCACTGTAATAAGACATCGCTTATAAACTGATACATCAATTATATAGGTATCTGGTATATATAATACATTTATTATCATGTTTGCGTATACAATACATTAACGATAAGACAATTTTAATTAAAAAATCACGTCTAAGGAATGACGATCATGTTTCCCTAAATTACCTGATGTATAATGACATCGGCTAATAATGTATAGCAAATAGCAATGCAGCATAATATTGTTAACAATTTATTTTACTTTGTACAATTATTTACTTCTCACGTATATCATGCACTTTGTAACTACTGTGTATCTACCCATGTCTAACCGCAAAGTATGCTATTCCGAATTATGAACGAATTATTATTTATGATATACTCTATATTATATGCCCTTATGATATAATTGACGTGTTTACTCGTACTTCAAGATGAAATACATAACACTAATGCGTTACAAATCTACCGATCGCAATAACACTCGAGGGGAAACACGCATTTGGACGCGTTAAAAGATTTTCCAGTAGAATAGACCATAATACCGATTTTAGACGGAAAACTAGTCAAAACGGGTCGGATGTTTGTACACAGGGATTAAGGGATTTAATTGTAGTACAATGATTGTACTCGGCGTCAAGTGAAAGATATTGTCGAAAAGACCCCATCGATGGATTAAAAATATATTATTTTCTCGGTACAATCGCAGAATACAAAATAGTTATTTTGCACAGTCACGTATTGATTCCATACGTTTAATTTTGTGGATTCAGAATACTAATAGTGATGGTTGTTACTGAATCCACACAAATACACAATTAAACGTATGGAATTAATATTAAGCTTTTAAGTGGAACGACACGAATTAAATTAAATATATTTTATTTTACTTAATATCCTATAAATGCATAGATGATACCATTACAATAATATACCAGTGTATTGTTAACTAGTTAATCCTGTATTTCGAAACCAAAATCAGATGATTGGAGATGGTAGTCATATTAAGAGTTATAATTATTATTATTCGGTAGTAAATTATTGTCCAATACGAAAATGGCCCGACTAACCAACTAGTATTCGTCCACATGAATCGCGTGCAGTAATAAAGTTAAATATTATGTTTGATATAAATTACGTAGCCAGAAAGTACGATGAGTTACTTACGAATTTATTTATCAGTGCCTACGAACTTGCTGTGTATCGATCATGTCACGCCGTTGAGCCAGGTGCATGAAGTTCTGAAAATAACATTTCCGTATAAAGAGCATTATTAAAAATTACACTAACCTTGATTAAGTCAGCTCTAATTTAGATCCTAATTGGTTCATTAAAGTACTTTAATGATTTGTCATTCATTTTACAAACGAAGTGTACGAACAACTATATACATTTGCTTATTATTTGATAGAATCGTCAACGTTTTTACCTTTTATGTTATTATACTTATTTTGATTGATCTATTGTAATTGATGCAATATTTTTCAATTTATTAAAGACGAAAATGAACAATAACGAGTTGATTACATTTTATAATTGTATCGCTTTTTATGTTTAGGAATCACGGGAGTATTGATACAATTTGGTATTGGAATTTACCGAATTTATCATATATAGTATGTACCTATACTATACGTGTGGAATAGATAAGTGCTTCCCAAACTCTTTTGTAATGTGGCCCCCTAAATTTATTATAAAATTGATATGGCTCTCGAAAGTCTAAGATGTAGCTATTTTTACCATCAAAATTGTTAAAATAATAGAAAATTTCTTTTCTTAACTTTATATTAAAATAAATTGTTGTACACGGTCCCTTATCCCTTTGGCTTATAGTTTAAGAAACACTGGTATATATATTATATATATATATACCGAAGAATTTAATTTAAGATAAAAATTACTGACAGCATATTTCCAGTTACCCTGAAGAGGAATTCAGTTTTTACGTGTTTTAAATTCAGAAAGATGTTTATGCATTATAAATATAATAAATATAGTATTGACCGGGTTCTTTATATACTTTCTGTTCGTTGGTAGCGTGTTTATTTTTATCTAGATTCACTTCATTGAGTGGCATTAACCACATTTAATTGTAAGCCCTTATAACTCGATTTGTACGTTTTGTGCAACAGTTCGATGCATTGAACTTATTGATGAATCAATAAAAACCCTTAGACCCACAAGGTTACAAATTGTCACTTGTTCACTTACAGTTTACTTTCGATTTTAAGCGAATAAACGCAAGAAAAAACAATAAGATATATTAACCCAGTACCAAAATCGATTAGTTATACCTACTAAATATATAAGAATCCAGTGTGCAATAATATTTGTTCACATTTTCTGTAAATACGAATTTATTTCAAATCAGTTCAATTGTACAATAGAGAAAGAAAGTCGTCTATACAAGACAAAGTGATATTAGGTGTTGACATTTATTAAAGTTAAAGAATATCATAAATTTAATAATGAATCCGACATCGGACATATATAGTGTACCATACCACCATGGTGATATGCGGGACTAAACTAAAAACGAGAAGAGTATGTAATAGGGACAATAAACAAAGGGAAAAATCGCTAATCCTATTTATTAATTCCTATAAAATTTTTGGTATTGTATGGCACATATGGATTGTATTATTATTAAAAGAATGTACGTAAAATATAAAAGTAATATTGTTTGGTATATATTATTATATTATATTCTGTGATTATTCTACTTGTAAATAAATCTCTTAAATGTCAGTTTCACCATCTTTATTTTTCATAAGGGTTTATGCCGTTTATTATATTTAAATAAATATACATATATATAATATAGTATATACACAGCATACATTATTATTTATTTTTACGAAAGCCGAAAGGATGATAGTATATGTATAGGTACTTTTTTTTATTCACACCTAATATCGTTTCATGGGATAATTTAATTGTATTATGTATACAATTTAATAGCAAACCTAAAATTCTATTTGACTGTTTCTAGTTAGAAAATGTGTTATTAAAATTTGAATCTTCGGTGTGATTCGTAAATATAAAGTTCACAGATAAAATGTGGAAAATGGTAAATTATTTAGGTACTCGTATAATAAAAGCAATTGATATATTAAAAATAAAATTGATTCAAAACTTATCGGATTTATCAATGATTTTATTTACTTTTTTATTCAAGTAAATATACTTTAACTTCGCATCAATTTTGTGTGTACCCTTTTAAAAATATCAAAAACAATATAATTATATGTGTCTTTACAAGAGAGTATTATAGTATGAATATATATAATTTTACACGTATTTAGACATATTTTAGATTTATATATTTACATTGCAACGAATTTTTTTACGTTGACATTTCTCAAATTCGTATGACTAATATATATTTAAGCACTTATTGCTGAATTGAATTGATTATTGAACAATATGGAAAATATATAAAAAAATACACCTACATTGTATAATATACACATTATTGATATTTGTTGATGAGTTCCCCACTACACAAGTGTACACTGTAATATGACTTTTGTTCATAAAGCAATCAAAATCGATTTTTAACAGTATTTTCTAAATAGATTGCTCAGTCGAGTTAATGGCGCACGTACTGTTTATTATATAATATATATATATATATATGTTTGTGTTGTAGTCACCTCGATATAGCTCCAATATAATAGGATTTCGATTTAAATATTAGCACATAACTGTGCATGAACATTTAAAATCTACATGGTATCTTTAAAGGCACGATTCAAAGTTACAGCTATAAATTGCATAACGTTGTACATTTAAACTTTCCAGTAATGTACATAATACATCCATATATATATATATTTACATATTTTACTGTTCAGTAATAATAATATCAAACATTGGTGTCATTGTTACTGTAAGCAAAACCTAAGACTTGATAAGTCGCATACATGGTTATTGTGACTGAATAGGAAAGATCGACAAACAGCGGGTTGGGAAAAATCTAAAATCGTGAAATTCTCGTAATTTAACCGTTTTGTTATTTGAAATATTTGATAAGTATTAAATATGAATAAAATAAATTGTTATAAAAAAGGTATACATAATAATGTAATATATTCATTTCAGATAATATTCTTGTACAAACTTGATCCGCATTCCTAAAAACTTTAATATTATAGTACATACGTATTTATGTACTATATAAACCAGAGATCCGGAACAGATTCCATTCCAAATTTTATAGTGAAGCATACTGCATACATATTATAACTTTAGAATATTATATTATCTTTGTCCCGGTAGAGTGTGCAAATTTCGACGTTTAGCATTTATTTTAGAGTTCCCGAAATACATTTTGTTTCTTATTCTTTTAAAATTGAATTAAGTATTTACTAGGTACCTACTTAGGTATGAATGAATACTAATCCAAATTAAATATATTTTCTAAATGATAACTGAAATCATGTAAATTTAAATTTAATGTTAATTAAAAATTTTCAAATTTCTCAAGACAAAGGCCCTTGCTGCAGTATTATAGTACAAAAACAACTCTTGACCTAAATCTACACATACCCCAGCCCCGTACAACCGAAATTAGTCCCCTAACACGTCCGCTCGAATGAATGCGTATACAAGTATATATGATTACTGTCAAACTTGATTAGCTCGAAGTTGAAGATACCGTAAAAAAATTTCAAATTATTCAAATATAATTTCAAACCAGTACAATATATTAATTCCTATTTATGTATTTATTATAATAATATGTAATAAAAATAATTTACCGTGCATATATTATGTATATAATTCTAAAAAGGTAACAACAATTAGGATGTATTATTCAAGAAAAATTAGATTCTGAACGGAGTGATGAAGAATGTATTTTTGTATGAGTTTTGCTGTTGATCGGTGCATTTCAGTGAATCGTTCTGTTCTACTTAATGCTTCGAAAAGTCCATCACTAACCTGTGGATTATTGTTTTTGATAAATCACTTCGATTTAAAAAATTATAGAAATCGAACCTCCGAGTCGTTCGCGAAAATATTCTAGTTAAACAAAATGTTTTCGCGCATTGTTTAAACCGGATATTCTGGGGTAAATGGACGATTTCGAAGAAGTTGTATCCAAATTCGACCGTATAAAATATAATATATCCTATAATAATAAATTATCTGTGTAACTTGCTACTCTTGTCGATGACGCTGATCGTGTGTGCGTGTGTGTGTGTGTGTGTGTGTTTTTTTTTTTTCGGTACAGGACGTGCCGTTCATAAACCCGGCGAACGTGGTGTTCGTGTACATGCTGGTCCGGGAACTGGTGGACGAGCGGGTGGCCACGGAACCGGAACTGCAGGCGGTGGTGCTCACGTGCCTGTACCTGGCGTACTCGTACATGGGCAACGAGATATCGTACCCGCTGAAGCCGTTCCTGGTGGAGGACAGCCGGGACGCGTTCTGGGACCGGTGCCTGGGCATCGTGCGCACCATGTCGGCCAAGATGTTGCGCATCAACGCCGAGCCCGCGTACTTCACCGAGATCTTTACCGAGCTCAAGGCGTGCGGCACGCTCAGCATGGTGCTGCAGACGGCGTGATGAGCGGCGCCGCCGCAGCCGCAGCCGCCCGCGGTGATCGTAACGCCCGCCGCAGCATCGGCACAGAACACCGGTTGCCGTCGCGACACCAGCAACGGCCAGAGCGACAGTCAACGGGGCCGGCGGCGGTGGCTTCAGCCGTAGTCACAGCAGCAGCGGCAGCAGCAGCAGCAGCAGCGGCGGCGGCGGCGGCGGCGATGGCGGCGGCAACGTCGTTGACAAAAACATATTACCTAAACAATATTATTATTATCATAACAGTAACGCGTGTCGCTAACCGTCGACCGTCGTGCGAACACGTCTTCCCGCGTCCGTCCATCACGCGTACAAATCGAGCGCGTCATCCTTAGTACCGTGAAACGAACAACGGATATGCCGATCCGCTTCCGGTTACCGATGACCGGTGTACGCTTTGAACTCACCCCCCCCTCCCCTACCCGCCTACACCCTGTCTCGCGAGGCGTAAGATGGAAAACCGTATTTCCTCCCCCTCCCATCCCCGTTGTTCGACTCGTCACCGCACCGCCCGCCGATCCCTAGACTACACGCATCCGTCCTGTCCATCGGAAGGCTTTCGAATCGATAAATCTCTATACACTATATAATAATATGTAATTGACCCGTTTGCTGATCGTACATTAATAATGAATGCATAAAACGACGTGGGCGAGTTTCTTAGATTTTCTCTTTTTTCTTCTTCCAATTTCCCCTCCTCGTCGTCATCCTTGTCTTGCTACTCGTTCGTCACATCGTAACCCAGTCACACGATCTTTTTTTCTTCCCGCTCTCTCTCTCTCTCTCTCTCTCTCTCTCTCACACACTCTCTCCACGCCGAACTTTTCTCGACCAAAACGAAATCTATACGTCCGATACGCACAAAATGGGGTAGTTGAACCGGGTCCGTCTCCCTCCCAACATGCGCAGCCCGCGACGGCGAGAAGATTTTTCGATTTTGTTCATTATTCCGCCAAAAGGGTCGTACAGCAGCAGTAGCAGTGTCGTGGAGGGTGCAGCGTAATTTGTTTTTTTTTCGTCCACGCAAGGGTCAATGGTCCTGTTTTTAATATGCACCGGCGTGCGTGTGCGCCGCAGTGTAACCGGCGATGGAGGTAGGTACACCGACTGTTATTACAGAAAATTTACGCGTCAGTATTCGCAAAGCGTTACCCAAGCTCATAAAATAAATTTAAATCCCGTACGTGCAGTATGACCGTTTTATCGTCGGCCAAGTGATATTTCTAAAAGTTAAAATAATTTGTAACCTTTTTTGTTTTATGCCATTTGCATAAACAATAGTTTACTGTTGTAAATTTTACACCAGTAAATTCAAGCAATATCAACTTTCCGCCAATTTTTCAATGGATGCCGAAAATGTAAAATGTTTAAAAAAAAATTAAAATAACATTAGCAGCAATAATTAAAAAAAATCACTGATAAGGGAGTGAAGCATACAATAAATTTAAAATATATATTAATAAATGGTAAAAGCAAACTGTACCCGCACAAAGAACAACAAAATTTAATGTACATTCGAGATAAAATGAATTGTTTAAAAAGAAAAAAAAATTACAAAATTGATCCAGTTTTCAAAAATATCTCTTGGTCTAGAGTCTAGACCCTAAAGCGGTTAAACAATCACATCATGATTGATTAATCTGGGGTGGCCAACACGGAATATTTTGGTATCACAGAATAGGGTAACAGTATTATTTCCTTGCATATAATATGCGTTACCCCAACCTGACAAATAAATGCATAATACGGTGTTACAATACTATATTAACTAAAATATTCGTAAACAATATAATGCGGCGTCCAGGGGAAACGTCAAGGCGTTTGATGTGTATAGTTTTATCTTATACTCTATATATATTTTTTTATTGAAAGACATATACTACATATACTTAATATAATATGTGTTGAAAAGTAAATAAGTGAATAATATATTGTATAGGATAATTGATATTTTGATGAAAGAAATATTGTGTATTATTATGTGTTTTAGATGTTTTCGTTTGTTTTTCGTTTTTTAATCCCTCGCCGCCACCTATAAATTATCATAAACTCAAACTGCATTAGAAATTGCGATCTCTGGTAAGATAATCCGATACTTAATAATTTTCTTTTCTGGCGACAAGTACATTGGTGAATCCGACCATGTAAATAATATTCGATATTTGCCATTTTAAATTAGTACCTAATATATACAATATATACCCTATGTAAGCGCACGTATAACAATAGTATTACATGTTTTACCTTTTTCGTTTTCAACAGTGTATTCGTTTGAAACAAAATTTATGTTTTCGAGGCGATTTTCTTTTTATTTCACAGTATTCCAAACGTGTGCGCATAGCAGGGCTGGTCACGGATCGTTCGCCGTCACTGTCGACCAGTACTCGATAACTGCCGTTTGGACTACCGTAAAGCACGGGTTCAAAATTCCTCCATTTTTAAAAAAAGAAAAAAAATTTATTATTATTAAAAATATTATTATATTTATTACGATACTTAATGGTTTTTTTTATATAGTATACCTATAGTATTATAGGTAGGTATAAAATGTTAAAACCATCTAATTAACATTTGAATGGTCGTATGATACAATACGCCATTATATTAAATGAATAATTAATAATACTATATATTTTAATACTAGACAAATTTAAAACAATTTTAGATTCGACTGGTATTTAGGATAATTATTTTCACTAATTACAATTTCAGTATTCCATATAAGACATTCCATTAATATTAAATTATATTATTAGGTTATTATTATGAGTAAAAAAAATAATATATACACACGTCGTGAACGCGTTCCAAGCGCACTGCGTGATATTTTAATAATCTTTGACTTTGTTATTATTAAATTTTCCCTTCAGAAGACTGACATTGATGAAGAATTTTTTTTCATGATATTTTTACCCCTTACTTTTTTATTGTTCTTTTTAACGATAATATTTACTCGGCGTATCATTACGATACACACATAGATTAATAAGACATATAATACATTATAATAAAAATAAATTATTTCATATTATTTATGTTAAGGCTGGGAAGCTGCAATCCGTAGGCTAAGTGTGTCTCTTTATTTTTATCTAATATTCATATAGTATTGATGATGGTTAATATAATATGTATATAAATAAATATAATATATTTTTATTCTTTGCCTAACGCTAAGTTCTTAATTTTAAGCTTATATTATAATGAGTATATCGTTACCGTGACGAATGTGGCCATTTACCAAAACAATGTTCTTTCCCCAGGTAACAGAGACACCACCCCGTCATTCAGGGGTTGCAATATTGTAAGTTGGACCCCGCGGGTGGGGACGAGAACAGAACGTAGTTTATAGACATTTGGTTTTGCAATTTTCGTTTTATTTTTATTTTTTTGTAACATTGTTACTAATTACGCGTTTGCAAATTTATCAGTCTGATAATATTTCCCTATATTCGTGATCGCGATTTCGATTGTAGTTTTTCGTTTGAAAAACCATCCAAATCCGACACGATTTGAAATAGTTTATAAGATTTAGTGCATAAGTATTTATTTATAAAAATTTTATCATCTATAAGACAATGTTCTTTACCTGTGTGACAGAGCCACCACTCCGTCATCAAGGGTTGCAATATTGTTAGTTGGACTCTGGGGGAGGGAACGAGAACAGAACGTAGTTTATATGCATTTGGATTTGCAATTTTAGTTTCATTTTATTTTTTTGTAACATTGTTACTAATTACGTGATCGCATGTTTACATCGATCAGTCTTCAAATGGAACCAATTCTTCGTGATCGCGATTTCGATTGTAGTTTTTCGTTTGAGAAACCATCCAAATCCGACACGATTTGAAATAGTTTATAAGGTTTAGTGCATAAGTAAATTATTTATAAAAATTGTATCATCTATAAAGACAATGTTCTTTACCTGTGTGACAGAGCCATCACTCCGTCATCAGGGGTTGCAATATTGTTAGTTGGACTCCGGGGGCGGGGACGAGAACAGAACGTAATTTATAAGTATTTGGTTTTGCAATTTTCGTTTTATTTTATTTTTTTGTGACATTGTTACTAATTACAAGTTCACATGTTGACAACGATCGGGCTACAAGACCAAATGGACCAAAGTCTTCGTGATCACGGTTTGGATTGTAGTTTTTCGTTTGAGAAACCGTCCAAATCCGACACGACTTGAAATAGTTTATAAGGTTTAGTGCTTAAGTATTTATTTATAAAAATTTTATCATCTATAAAGACAATGTTCTTTACCGGTGTAACAGAGCCACCACCCCGACGTCAAGGGTTGCAATATTGTTAGTTGTACCCTGGAGGAGGGGACGAGAACAGAACATAGTTTATAGGCATTTGGTTTTGCAATTTTCGTTTTATTTTATTTTTTTGTAACATTGTTACTAATTACAAGGTCGCATATTTACATCGATCAATCTCCAAAACTAAATAGACTCAAGTCTTCGTGATCACGATTTGGATTATAGTTTTTCGTTTGAGAAACCGTCCAAATCCGACACGACTTGAAATAGCTTATAAGGTTTAGTGCTTAAGTATTTATTTATAAAAATGTTATCATCTATAAAAAGACAATGTTCTTTACCGGTGTAACTGAGCCACCACCCCGACATCAGGGGTTGCAATATTGTTAGTTGGACCCTGGGGGAGGGGACGAGAACAGAACGTAGTTTATAGGCATTTGTTTTTGCAATTTTCGTTTTATTTTATTTTTTTGTAACATTGTTACTAATTACATGGTCGCATGTTTACATCGATTAATCTGAGTGGATCCTAGTCTTCGTGATCGCGATTTGGATTGTAGTTTTTCGTTTGAGAAACCGTCCAAATCCGACACGACTTGAAATAGTTTATAAGGTTTAGTGCTTAAGTATTTATTTATAAAAATGTTATCATCTATAAAGACAATGTTCTTTACCCGGGTGACGGAGCTACCATCCCGACATCAGGGGTTGCAATATTGATAGTTGGATCCTGGGAAGGGGACGAGAACAAAACGTAGTTTATAGACATTTGGTTTTGCAATTTTCGTTTTATTTTTATTTTTTTGTAACATTGTTACTAATTACGCGGTCGCATGTTTACATCGATCAACACTGAAGTTTCCCTTGTCTTCGTGGTCGGGATTTCGATTGTAGTTTTTCGTTTGAGAAACCATCCAAATCCGACACGATTTGAAATAGTTTATAAGGTTTAGTGCTAAGTATTTATCTATAAAATTTTGTTATACAAATCCGTCTGTATAAAACAGTAGACTTAAGGTTCAGTATCGTAGTCGTTTGAGATGTTCTTCGTTATATTTTTCTCGTGTAATAACATTTTTTTCTCCGATATTGTGGTATTGTAAATAATTTATTATTGTCATTGCGCTGTCCTTAGACATACGACATATGAACGCTGGCAGATTCCTGTTTTAGATCCCCCGCCTTTTCTCCCCACCATTCCCTAACCCGACACGCAAATTTTCAACAGCATAAAAATAATATACGTTTCACTTAAATATTTTTATTATCATGCACCATATAATTTTATCAAAAGTGTCAAGAAAAAAGAAATTATTGTTATAATTCGCCGAACGTCTCTCTGTATCGTTAATGTTTTGTACATAAATGTTTAATTGTACGTTTAATTATAATATTATGATATATATATATATATATTTATATGTATGTATGTATGTATGGATGTATGTATGTATGTATGTATGTATATTATGTATGTACATATACATATACATAGTATATTATACATGTAATAATCATTAAGACATTTACTATTAATTGGGTGAAAAATGATCGTTTTGGGTAACGGGTTGAGAAACTTGAATTATATTACATTCAAAACTATTCCCCGTCTAATCACCTGGTCAAAACGGTGACGCAACGACGCACAAACACTATAACGGGTGCACTGCAACATAATATCGCCAGAACGATCATTATTCACTGGTGTTTTCTCGTTTTCTTTTTTTTTCTGTTAAACGTAATTTTTATTTGGTTTCGTTTATGTTGTTGTTTTTTTAAACGAAAAAAAACATAAGAGGCAAGCTTCAAATGATCTCATGTTTTAGCTTTTCATGACGACCACGTTGAAAAATGTTGTCGTTTAGTTTTTGTCCCGGGATGATCCGATAACGATTCCCCTCTCACGCGGCGTGTACTTAAACAATATTACTTCATAAACTTTATATAACTTATATTATTATTATTATTATTATTATTATTATTATTATTATTATTATTATTATTATTACTATTATTATTATTATTATTATTATTATTATTATTATTATTATTATGTTATGCGTTAATGGTACTAGCTTAGCTGGGCTTTACCCGAGTGTGTGCAATTGAATATACCTAATAAAAAATAATCAGTTTTATGATTTTAAAAAATAATAAATTGTATTATAAACTTTTTATTTCTCACCAATCAGATTCGTAGTGAAAAAAAAATTTACTATTCAAATACGTATATATATATATATATATATAAATGTAATTAAATTTGCATGTTCAATAATTGTGTTTTGTATCTTATATAATATATTGTGTATGGACTCGAAAATATACGGGTTCACTTATGTACTTGTCTAGTAATTAAAAATTGTATGTATTATGTGTCTTGATACAAATATTTGTTGGTAAAGACATATAAGTACTGTTTATTTGTGATTCTTCTCATTTTTATATTATTTATATTTTTTTTTACATTTACTTTACCTTATTACTTTTATTATGTTATTAACTAATATATAGGTGTGTTAATCGATAAGTAAACATTGTTTTTTTCGTTGTATAATGAACAAAATTATGAAAGAAAAAATGTGTGTTTTTTTATTATTTCGTTTTTATTTTCAATCACTCGTCACAGTTATAATAATAATAATTATTGTGTTTGACGATGTCGATTTAGACAAATTCTGAGAAATATCAAAATTATTTTAAATTACTTTATAAAATGAAATAAACTAAAAAAAAAAAAAAAATGATTTGTCCACATATGATTATCAGTTAGAACGTTTTAATTATTCATTAAACGAACAAATGTGTTGAAAAATACATATTTATACTCGTAATATCTCTGTATCACTCATGCTTATTGTACCTACATGGCTACATATTGTACAGATTGAATAATTCAAATAAAAAAAAATATATATACTCGTTATAGTACACAAAGTGCCCTGAAAGGATTAACTTCTAATAATATCTCCTTGGGAAAAGAGTAAAGATATTTGAATTCAGTTTCGTAATCCGATAAAGTATAATTTCGGTTTTACATTTTTAATAGGTAATTTGTGCTATAATTTTTTATTAATAAAAGCACTATAAAAAAAAATAGGTAATTAAAAAAGTCACCAAATAATTATTTGCTGTATTTTTCTGCAATCTCCTGCAGGAGATACCGCAATAATAAGTAAATCGGTACACGCGTAAACCTGCAGCAGCAATGCAGTGCAAAAGTTTTAATTACAGTTGTGTACGAAATATTATGATTACCTACTGTCATAGTTGCCAAACATTACATAAGCTCATGTACCACAAATATTCATCGTATAAACTACAATACAACACCGCCTGCAGCAGGTGACCGCTGAAGACGAAATCAGCACAAGGCAAAATATCTATATAATATACGATCAATATGTATCTAAAATTATTTTTAACGCTAAAAATTCTACATCTAACCTGCAGTAGCCCTATAACATCCTGATTGCGACTCGATTTCATAAATATATGATAATAATCCACCACAAGAATATTGAATAATGTGTATTAAAATTTATGATAATACATAAATGTAGATAACCATAGATGTATAGATATATATTATTGCATCGTCGTGTCTGGTGTACACTGCTGCAATGTACATCTGTTGAATCGTACTTTTTAAAATAATATGTTAATGGACGTGTACATGACAATGAACATATTAAACAATACACTAGTTTGCAATGTACGTATACTAGTCACTATTGTCTATTACGTATATATAGGCTACATTACGTGTGTTCCGAGTGCACGTCTTTCAGCACATTTGCACATCATATACGAGACGCATGAACAATAGACTCGCGTATTACACATGGTGAAAAGATCACTCGGTGGCACACTGCGGACCGATATTTTAAATACGAATATACCTACGGTAAGTATGTATAAAAAAAAAAAAAAAAAATGTTACGACAAAAATTACATGATTTGCAAATCTCGGTAATTCATTTTCGTAATAATATATAATATTTCTGTTGATCAAACGATTGATCAATGAATTCTTTGTCAAATAATTACACAAGAATTATTAAGACGTACGTATATTGTTTATTCATATTAATATACAATATCAGGCTTGTGCCATTTTAATTCTTTTATTAACCTCTGCAAGTAGCCACATCCAGATAATTTGAATATCGAATGGATATTTGTTACACTACCAATGTTCGAGCGAGCGAAGGGGACTTTAATGTTCATAACCATTGAGTGTTTTTTTTTCCTATACGTTCTTCTCTTCATTTTCAAGATGAATAGATAAACCACGAAAAATGATAATACATTTCTTGACTAATTGTTGTGATAGTTTCAATAAATACGATTTACATAATATTTATGTGATAATTTAGACGCATTTAGTTCTGTGGTTCTGTAGTCATACTTAGATACTCGTAAAAATAAGAATAAATAAGTGCGCTAGGCTTGTAGTTTTGAACGTACAATTAAATACTTCTCGTTTGACTAACATAGAATACATGTATGATTTATATACACTGTATATAGTAATCCAATAAATTATTTTAAAAATATATTAAATAATATAAATATTATACAGGAAATGGGGTTGCATAATCATTACATAATATATCCATTTATGATTTAACCACATTTCTATAAATATTATATTTATACTGGAAAACACAACGGTCCACCCTATATCGTGGTGATGTTTGCATTATGTGCAATGTGCATACAATATGGGATTACTTTTGCATTGAAATAACCGCACACAAAACGCGAATATTATGTCCCCGTGATATAGGGTACATATTTTTGATGTCGATCCGCATGCGTGAAGGACCCAACGCATACTTATATATATATATATATATATATATACTATGTTTATTGTACTAATGTATAAATGTGTGCGTGTATGTGTGTACATCGAATATTGTGTTTTGTTTTTGAACACGCTTACTACACCCTTACAATGTGAAATCATGTTAGAAGGGAACATTAAAGCACTAGTATTAAACATCATATATATAATATGAAATAAAGCTCATAGCGAGGGGTTATGTGTAGACGCTATGCGTCTCGATATTGTTTTTATAATATACACGTGAATGTACAACATAATATTATACATTAAATACAGTGCATAGTACACATTATATATTAATATTATTATACGCTATACCTCGATGCATATTCAATAAGAAAATGGGTTTATAAAAGGTTAGGCATAATAATAGATTTACGTAAAAGTAAAACATAAAAATACTTTGGATAAAACTATATATACTAGGTTGCATCTCTATATTTTGTAACTCGTCGAAAAACAAAAATGTTAAAAAAAAAATTCCGTGGAATTGAAATTCTTTACTCATATATATGTACAAAATGATTGCTTAAAAATGTACTGCTAGGCCAAATATAAAGAAAAATACTAAAAAATCATATACATAATACAGTTAAAAGAATGTTTAATAAAAGTTGTAATTTCGTATAGCTATGATGGCATAACTTGATGTGTGCGCACATTCAGTTTTTCTTCTTAATTTTTGGAGTATGGTTTTAGTTAGCAATTTGTTTCTTTCGAATAACGTAAAATAAACTATTCAATTTTAATATATACTGTTATACAGTAATTGACATTCTGCACTAAGGATTGGTTTTGGATATATTTTTTGTTAAATGAAATACAAATAAATATGAATAATATAGGTACAGACATTCTATACGGATATCACAAAGGGATCGTAATTCATTTTCCGATAGATAATGGTGTTTTGAAGTTCACTCAAGACAAATTGTTCACCCTGTACTTTATACATCATTGATTATACGATTGTATTTATAGATCGTGTTATTTATATTAAAAAAATAAAAATATTATATTAGCGTTACTACAATAATAAATTACTTTAATGCGTGATCAATTTCCCACGCAACCAAATAAAATACTTAATACGTTACTTGATCGTGAAGTAAATTACGAAGTAAATTACAAATACATACTATGAATAATAAGAACTTTTGTTACACTATAATAATATCAAACCTGTAAAACATTATAATATAATCAATGAATTTTAGTAATCCTTCATTAATTTAAGTTTCTAATATTTATTTCATTTTACCTTGAGTTTTCCTAAATCCATGCCCTTGCGGTCTTGCCCTTCAAATACATTAAACAATGTTACAATGTTGAAATAAATGTCATATGGTATATACTATATTATATCGTATATAGATAATGTAGGATTTTCACTTAAATGGTTTCCTTCGAATTAGTACCAATTTTATGAATATTCTATATTTTTCTTCGTAAATAATATGTTATTTATATATTGAATTAAATACGATGAGAATGAAAAAATTGAACTGTATTTAAAGAAGATATAAGAGTCATAGAATAAATCATATAGGTAACAGTAATACAAGAAAGAATATACATATTTTTACTAAAATATACTAAATATTTATAACTATACAGACATACAGTATAAGTCTATATAAGTATCACAGTTGAAATTTAATTGTTATTTTAATATAAATAAAGTACAAGAAAATGCCGATCTTAGGTGTACTGGAAGGCATATACATCTTGTTATAACATCAATCATCATCATATATAAGTTTCATTGATTCATTTAAAAACTTTATAATATACACATAAATCTACTCGATTTAATGTAGGTTATGACATGTAAGTTCATTCAAATATCCGTCATTCATTATTTCAACTATAGTTTTCAACGTTTCACAACTATAATACTGAATGAAAATTCTTCAATAGTTTTAAAATGATTAGTAAAGCAAATAAATAACATAATTTACGAGGTATTACTGATCATTTTATTATAACATAACATTTAACCACTGAAATTGTGTGGTTCTATACGCAATTGGTCCAACATTAAATCATCCAATTTCTATTAAATCATCAAATTAATATTTGACGCATATTCCTTAATCAAAAATGAAACCCATTGATATATAATGCGCTGTAAACAATTTATATTAGAAAAATTCACAACAATCAATTGATTACTATTTAGTATTTACTATAGTTTGTAACATAGAAACCAACCTGTCTCTGTAAAAATGAAATCTGATTAACTTCCGTCATTAAAGTTATTATATAAATTATTAGATCGGCAATGAAGCCGGTGAACGATGTAATTAAAACGTTAAAACTTAAAATAAACAAAATATTCAAATACTTCACAGTTACGCATTTACGGGGATCCATTTCATCAGAGACGATACATCTACTCAGGGTTAGTAGACGTCAAATCTCTAATAAAATAAACCCAGTTCATAAATGGCGTGTGAAGTATTCAGACTTATAAATAGAAGTTTAAAAAATAAATATGCTTATAATTCCGCCAAGTCAGGTGCAGTGCAAACACACGATCGGTAAATATCTGTGTACCATATACGGGGAGAATGGTTTCGCCCAGTATTTTTATTATTTTTTAGTGTGTGCCTACTGCCTACCGACATTCTAAAAGTGTGCGCGTGTAGGCAGTATGGTGGTGCTTTTGAACGGTCTCGAGTAAATACTTCGAAGTATAGGTATAAACAATAACACTGCAACAGTTCTGTACTATAAATTATAATAATAATATGCATCCACACGAGAGCGATGTACCTACTGAAAACGCGTTTCGAGTAAAATTCGCTTCTCAGCTGTACGCAAAACTTTCAAATTCGTTCGTATGGAATGTGTATCTATATGGATCGCGTGTGCATACAATGTGTTATAGATGTGTGCAGGTATAGACGGTATAGTAGTAGTATATAGCAGGGGTGGCCAACAGGTCGATCATGAGATGAATTAGAGTCGACGACGACACAATTTCGGATTTTCTTGAATTTTCGAATTTTTTTTAGAAAACAAATAAAATATTTTGTAAATTTGTGTATCTTTGTAAATCCCATGAATATAAAAATTAAATTTATATTAAATAAACATAACAATAGTAGTAGTTTATTATTGTGAAATTAAACGTTAGTAGTACTTTTTTGTATTTGTATTGTAAAATAAAAGTAATAAAAGAAGTGTAACATATATTATATATTTGTTTATTGACAACCTTTTTTTTTTATGATCGATCACGACAACAAGAAAAAGTCAAGTTGACCACCCTTGGTGTGTACGTATAGGACGCGACCGAAAATAAAAATTTTCGTGGCACGCGCGTCATCGCGACATAACACTACGTGTTATCGCAATTTTTTTTTTTTTTGTACCGTGGCGCCCAAATCGAGTTTATGTAGTATTCCGTAAAAACTTGTTTACCGTTGTTTCGGTCTCGGTGTAAGAGGTCCGTCCGACTGGCTGCGGTGGCGTTCCGATCAGCTACCGGCACCCGGCCGTGCGGGGATGCTCGGACGGCAATCAGCGACCAGAGCACCGCGACCAGTGCCAGCGACATCGGCGTACAACGAGACGTCATGGTGATCCTGCAGGACTGCTGCCGTGGGAATACGTGGAACGCGCGACGATACGATGATGGATGCACCTACGCCGGAGATCTCCGATGGTACCGCGGTGCACGTAAACTACACTAGACGCGTCGACCCGTCCGCGAATCTATTTAAATACGTGACGGGCAAGTCGACGATTTGCACAATATTATTATTTACACGTGTTATCTGCTCCTCCTCCTCATCCTACTGTTTATAAATTCGACCTGCCGTTGGCTTGTGGCGCATCATGTGGGACAATGATGACGATGATGATGATGATAATAATAATAATACGAGCGTTATCGGTTGTAAAAAATAATAATAATAATAATAATACCACCGTCCTTTCCTGTTTGTTTTCATTATAATATTGTAATCGCCACTGGCCAATGCTGCACTACAACTAACTTCGTTGCCGTATTATACAGCTATTACAGTGCAGCGGTGTGTGTGAGTGTGTGTATAGTGTGCTACATAATTCATTATTGTTATGCTGCATTTTACCGCTGCGTATACATTATGATTTGTACACACATGTATTGACGTATTGTACGCGTTGTTTTATGCGTACCGCATTGGTTGGTGTGCCACGAGTTGGGAAACGTCGACCCAATTAGTCGTCGTCACATGTCACACGTGTGCGCTCGTTGCATAATGGAACTTTAACGCGATGCGTTTGCGATATAATAATCATGAACACACATTTTCATACACAAACGAGCCCACACGTCATGTATACAATACATCACATACAAGTACCCACACACACATCCAAGACCAACAACGCCAACCCGTTGCAAGACCGAGGACACGACGACGCGTGTCCCTGCGCACGGGCGACCTGCGTGGCTGCGTGATCTCGAAAGTGTATGTTATCACCGCCACCGGTAGAGTAGGTCATGGATATTGGATAATGTGTTTTCATGGCGTTCAACAACAGTGCCGATGGTGTTTTTTAATTGAAAATTCTACCTGCATTTATTCTGTTTTCAGTGTTTATAGTATAATATTATACACATTATACATATAAACACTGCAGGTATAATAGGTGTATTACGGAAATTTGTTCCGTTCTCTACAACGCAGTATAAAGATAAAAGATTACCGGATTTCGGCAGTATTTTGACAGTGATCACTGAAATAGGTAAATTCCTTCGTGTTCATGTTCAATGCCAAAAAAAAACCCGCATTATCCATAATCTTCTTTTAAAAAGGAAAATATGTAATTCACTTATGACACAATTAACGCGACGTCCTTTCGTTTTGTTTTTATTTCAAATTCAATTAAATCTTCATTTGACGACTCTAATTCATGTATAGTTGGAAATCACAAGAAACAAGTTATAAATGCCGGTAAATTAGCTGTAAATGGTATACCACAAATCCTATTCAGTAACCTCGGGAAAAAAATAAAATTAAAATAATCTATACTTAAACTTGATATACATATGAGTTATGACTAAAAATCTAAATAGTTCTTGTAGTCTGAAGATGGTAAGTACAATGTTACATTTTTTGTATCACAATATTGTCATTATAAATCAGTGACACATTATTTTAAATCAAATTTAAACAGCGTAAAATTACAAAGTAGATATAATTTATAATATCATGCAGAAATTTGTTTTCTTCCCAATACGCACTATAAATTTAAGGGATACGTTTCCACCAAAAGTATACCTTTCACTTTCCCACTCACTAATTAAATGTATTTTACATGATATTACGTTGTTAAACATTTTTTTGATTTAAATATAACTATGTAATTAATTTAATTTTGTTAAATAAATCAATAAATGAACATCAAATTAACATATTTTTAGTCAATTATTTGTATTTTATTGTTTATTGACGCATATTATTGTAAAATCAACAATGATCAATAATGACGAAATCATTAATATAAAATTGAAACAACTATATTATATTTATAGGAAATAATCTATATACATTTGACTGTTATTATAACACATTAAAATTAATTTAAAACATTTTTCCAATATATTTTTCAATTGCATTTGTTATGCATGTAGGTACTTGTAAGTTTTTTAACAATTAATTTGTTGGAAACGGGTGGATATTGGTCAAAATATAATTTGGTGAAAACGTCTTACGCCCTAATAACATAATTAATTGAATTAATTAATTTGATTAACTTGGAAAAACAAAAATTTTCATACACCGGTTGAAGCAACCCGGTTAGTGAGAATTTTCTTATTTAGAAAAAATTGATAAAAAATAACCTCCAATAACTAACAAATAAGGTGAAAATTTGAAAAATTGTTAAAATATAAAATTAAAATTACATATTTAATACAGTGTTATTAAAAAAAATTGTATAGGTTATAGGATAGCGTTGCATAAAATATTAAAAAATGCCAAACCTAATCAACAGTCAGTTCTCAAATAACGAAAAAACATACTTAACAGATCTTATATAATAAATATTTGTTTAATTGCGTTGATAAAAGGACATTTAATAAACCTGACAATTGTACCTATAGTTGTCAATGGAAAATTAAATCATATTTTTCTTATTTTTCTAGAATATTAATTATATCTATTTCCTGATTTATCTTAAATGTAAAAATTAACCGGAGTGCGAGAAAAATGATTTATATAAACTAATTTTTATAAGTCAAAATACAACAGTCTATGAGTTTATTTATTTTACATTGATTACTTTGGGCATTGATTTCAAAAAATCAGAATAATAAATTTAAAAAAAAAAATGATTTAGGGCTTTCAACAATTGTCCTGACGACTGTCGCTTTTGTAGTTTACAGGTATTTTTTTTTTAAATCGTATTCGGTGCCAAAAAAATATAGATAGACAAATCAATATACATGAAGGATGATTTCACTGTTATCTTAAATATAATTGATAACAGCTCGCACGTGCATCCACAAGAGACGAGACACGAGACTTATTTATTAAATTTCTTTTTGTGGTCCTAAATTCTAATTTAATAAGTGTTCATATGTGAACTAATATTACTAACTTCTTGTGACAATTCAAAATTTATTCGGGATTCGCTCCTAAAAACTAATTTAATAACATGCGACTCAAACGCCACCAGAAAGCTGAACGCAATATTAATTTCTACTGCGTCAACTTTGGTTTCCGAAAACCTTACCAAGTACTTGTCGATGGCACGTTTTGCATGGCTTCGGCACAAGTAATTATACAATTTCATTACAATTTGAATGGTATGTTCTGTTGTTGGAACAATTGATTCTAACAGTTTTTTTTTACTGTCCGCAGAACCGAGTTCAGTTACGTGAAGACATCCCTAAATACTTGGGTGGTGAAGTGAAGTTTTTAACCACTCAGTGTGTTGTATTGGAAACTGAAGCTCTAGGTTAGATGCATGTCTTGTTTTTATTGTATTAATCTAAATTTTAATTTTACTTAAAGGTGCTGCTGTTCGACCGGCTATGCACATAGTGAAGAATTTTGGTATACACAAATGTGGACACGAAAAAAAACCCATATCCGGTGCAAACTGCCTGACGTCTATGACAAAAGATAATATGAAAACAAGGTGAAAAATATATATTGAATTTGAATTGTATACTGTAACACTATCTAAGACTACCCTATAATTTATTGTAGGTGGACAGTTTAGTATGTCAAATCATAATTTATCAAGTTGGTATTGATAAACATAAAACTTCTCTTGAGCAGAATTCTTTATTGATACCAACCAATTTTGTGTCATTGATCTTATTGTTTCTCAAACTAAATTTCAAATCTACAATTAAAAAAATATTATGTATTTTTAAAAATTCATGAAAGTATAACATTAAAACTAACTTTTTAAACATGAAAATATTTCTATTTTTCAAATTATACAGATTTAAACTAGTCATTTAAATTAGAAACTATAAGATACATAATATTGTGCTATTTTTGTATTCAACACATTTTATAAAAACTTAACTTCTTTTTTTCAATGATCAGTTTTGTCCTAAAAAATATATTAATTTTATTTTTGTAGTGAACGAGTTAATCATCTTCTGTTTGTCAAGTAAACAGTCAATTTTTCTAGACCTAACAATAAATTTAAGAGTAGATATGACCTTAAATGACTATTTACATGAGATTGAATCCTACTGTTATATGTTAAAGATAATAATAACTGTACAAATTATATACCATTTATTTACGTCTACCCAAAAAAGTTATCTAATAAAGTAATAACTAATATACAAATTTTATGTTTACAGATACATTATTGCCTCTCAAGATAAGGCTCTCCAAAATGTCTTATACAATGTCCCTGCTGTTCCAATTATGTATTTTAATGGTCTAAGTGTCCTTCTAAAACCACCTTCTCCAACTTCCATTGAGCATGCTCATCATAAAAGACAATCTAGGTATAATTTATTGCAATATCCTCTATTTATTTTACCTGATACATATTATAATTTGCATATATTTTTATTTATTTTAGATTTAATTTAACAGAACACGAAACAAATACATTGACAAATCTAAAAAGTTCAATAACCACAGGATTAGTTAGCAGTGATGAACTTAAAGATTATCCTGGGATATTTAAAAGAGCTAAAGGTCCAAATCCACTTTCATGCAAACCAAAAAAAAAGAAAAACAATGAAGACAATGTACCAAAAGTAGAAAATAAAACTAAACGTAAAAGAAATAGAATTAAAATACCAAAACATGTCAAAGAAGAATTAAAAAAAATGAAACAGCCAACTGCAAATTCATGAAATAGTTAGATTTGTTAAATATAAAGTATAATCTCATCTAACAATTGTATATATTTAATTTTATGAAATTAAATGTTCATATTATAATGTATTTTTGTTTTCATTATTCTATTAACTATTTACTTGTATTACATATTGATTTATTTATTATGTTTTATCTTCTGTTATTTTGAACTGCAAGTAATTTGAAATTGTCGTCTGATTATATTAGTTTTGTGTATTGATTAAAAATATGATGTGTGGTAGAAAATGTATTATTATTTTTAGAATTTAATGATTTTCCCTACAGTTTAAATACTTGGAACAATAATTAAAACATTTAAATTTTTTAAATTTTGTAACAGGTAATTGGTAACTATAATATAGACAAAAATATTTATATTTTTCAATGAAATATATAGTATATTGACTAGTAACATGGAAAGAGGATAAAAATTAGTTATATAAGGCTACTAACAAATGGTAATTATAGACTTCATTTATAAAATATAATATTTAAAACTTCATTTTTATGAATATAACAATTTTTATTATTATTTATAGATATTTTTTTTTATTTAATATTTTGAACATAAAATTCATAGAGCAATGTATTTAAAACTTATCGTTATTTTTATTAATTTTAAAAATATTTGAAATATCTTAATATGACAATATGATGTGCTTTATTCTGGGATAGTGGAATTATAAAATCCAGTAATCTACAGATACATTTTTGTTGTAACAGAATTCATTGAAGGCATAGTTTGTAAATACAGTCAGTATACATCATAATATGGGTCATAGTAATACACTAAAATGATTATTATAAAGTAGAAATATGTAAATAGAAGTATTTTAAAAAATTGGCGACCAAATAACATACGTTTTATTGCTATTTTTTTTATCATTAGCTTAATTTGAGTAAAAATGTATTGGTATAAATTAAGAAAACATTACGCCTAAGATAACTTGTTTTTTTCATACCTTTTATTAACAATAGTATTATCTATTATTCGATAGAGATTATTATAATCTCTATCTTCCATATTTAACACTGGCACGGATTCAGAGAGTTGGTCCTAACCGGGCCTATCTAAAATTCTGAAGGCTCTGAGTTACAGACATGACTGAATGATATTGGCATTGCTGTACCTATTGGACAAATAAATTTGAAAAAAATGATTTTGAGTGAAAAATTATTCATTTATTAAGATGTAAGATAATATTTGAAAAATCAAGTTTCTTAATAAGGTAGGTACTTAAAAAGATAGGTTAAACTTTTTTTTTTTTTTATTAAAGTAGTTTACAATCTATACAACTTTATGTACAATGAGCAAATTTGATAGGTAATAAATAACAGAATTTGACATTTGTGGGCAGGCACTCAGCAGCACCACCCAGGTCAAACTTTGAATCAAAAATTTCAAGTGCCTTTAAAATTTCATTAAATGTTATTTATAAAATAAAAATCAATCCTAATGTTCGAAATTGTGTACACATGCACACATAAAAATATGCATGATAAAATCATTTAAATCAATACATTCCTTGTTTGACTCAGAATCTAAAAGTTATAAAAAATCCAGACGGAATTCTGAACGAATTTGCACTTGAAGTCGAGAAGATAATATTTTTCAATGAACTTAAATGAAAATTATTCCGTTCTTAAATTAAATATTTCAGCGCTACCTGTACTATATTTATGTTATAATTAATTTTTATTTAATTTACATTTATGGGCCCAACCGAAAAAATGCTCTAGGATCCGCCATCCAGGCCTGATTCGACATTCCGATGGGATCATGACCAAAGAAAAATCAAAAAAAAAAAAAAAATTATATGCCTCAGCTGTGCGCCGTTTTTCAAATCATCCCGCCCATAATTAGAGACGAACGTGTACGCGCTGTGCTATCACATCAACACGTGCGACCACAAGATAAGATGCGCGTTACGTTCCATGAAATGTTTGAGGTTACGTTTACCAAAACAAGGCACCACCACCCCGCCACCACATCCGTGTTGAACCGTTCTGTTCTTTCGTGTTGCGACTCCGGATCCGATACAACAGTACTCAACGGAATCAATCATGGTCGTCGTAGACTCGAAGGTGAGTTTTAATCCGTTTCAATCCGTCATCCGTTTGTCCCCGAGCGTTCTGCCTTTGGTTTCCCGTCGTTGTCCATAGGTCCTCGACCGGGATTTCGTCCGAAAACTACGAATCGACCTGGCCGGTCACCTACCCAGGGCCCGGGCTGTCCCAGTGCACTGTATTATATTTGTATAGAGACTTGGCAGCCACTCTGCTCCTAGTCTCTTAAGACGGTGCGAAATCATCAAAATTCTTATATTGCAATATACCCTCACGCTTTACTGAGGCGTAATACTCATTAAGAATACATAATGTAATGTTAAAACCGAATTTACCGCCGTGCGTAAGAATCGCTCGGAGACTCTTGTATACTGGACATTCGTTTCGTTTTGAAATGCCTGTTATTAATATCTATTTATTTTGCTGTTGCAGAAAGGCGGCGACAAAGCCAAATCTTCAGAGAAGGCCAAGAATCGCATGCGTGAATTGAGGATTCGTAAATTGTGTTTGAACATTTGTGTGGGCGAATCTGGTGACAAGCTTACCCGTGCTGCCAAAGTATGTTTTTATTGTGTCTTATTGAGGTAACTTTTTATCATTTATTATTGTTTTCCAGGTGTTGGAACAATTGACAGGTCAACAGCCAGTGTTCTCCAAGGCTCGTTATACTGTCAGATCTTTCAGTATCAGAAGAAATGAAAAAATCGCTGTCCATTGCACAGTTCGCGGTGCTAAGGCTGAAGAAATCTTAGAACGTGGATTAAAGGTTCATTTTGTTCTTGGTATTTCATATTTATTATTTATATTTTACTGAATATTCATTTGCATACAGGTACGTGAATACGAATTGAGACGAGAAAACTTCTCAGACACAGGAAACTTTGGTTTCGGTATTCAAGAACACATTGATTTGGGTATTAAATACGATCCTAGCATTGGTATTTATGGTTTGGACTTCTTCGTCGTCTTGGGACGCCAAGGTAAATTTAATATTAATTTGAATAAATGTATTATTAAGGCCAGTCAAACATGTAGTGAGTCCTGCTGCTATCTATGGATTTCAAACTATGTGCAGACAGTTTTGCACAATTAGTGTTAGAGTATATTAATTTAATTTATTTAGTAACATAGTTGTTTTTGTTGTGAAAAAATT
This sequence comes from Chaitophorus viminalis, assembly GCA_025469195.1. Classification (NCBI taxonomy): domain Eukaryota; kingdom Metazoa; phylum Arthropoda; class Insecta; order Hemiptera; family Aphididae; genus Chaitophorus; species Chaitophorus viminalis. The sequence goes on along the minus strand of JAIPRK010000364.1, from coordinate 13,101 downwards.
AAAACTTTATAGTGACGAAAATTGCATAATTTGTTAGAAGACATGCAGTTACAGTTCTTTGTATACCTAAATAAGTCAAAATAATGGGTGAAAATTATTATATTAATTATAATTAATTGACTAAAATATTAAATATGCAAATTATTTATTAGTAATGACTGGTATAATTTTTGACCACTACCATCATTAAACATTGCGATAGATCACTATCCATCACATTTTGTACCAGCCTGTGTTATTTTTACCATACAGTTTCTGTACAAGCCCATTCAGCCCACTTTCTGTTTGAACAAGTCTTAAGAATTGGTATTAAGATAATAACTTACTTTCAAATCTGTAATAGACATTCATGAAAATACTATTTAGTTTTAATTAATACAATGAATTAAGGGGATTGTAAGCCATGATTTTCCATCTCTATCTATCACACACACGAAACAGGAATTTATAGCATTTTCCGCCGGTCTGCACTTTACCAAGTGTACACTAGAATAATTCTCTGATAATTATACCAGTGCAACACTGTGCAAGAGCAGATGAAACATAAATTTTTCGTTAACACGTTTTATCATTTAATATTATAATAAAATAATGTGGTTGATAAGAACATCACCGCAAAGACTCGTGCAATTATCATTGCACTCTGTGCAAAAAACTTTCATAGGTGCATTGACGTGAAACATAAAATGTGCACCAGTGCAGGTCGGTAGAAAACACTATGAGACGTTTTCTATTTCCAACTTACCGATCAATTAATAAATGTGATAAGAATTTTAAAAACCGATTTAAATTTGTAGTGAAGTCTACTTTAGATTGACTTTCCCACTTTTTTTTATTTTGTCCTCCAAAATTTCACAAAATAGAATTAAACGAGTTGCAAACATAAAAATCAACAATAGTTAATTTTTGAGGATGTTAAGTACAAGAATTAAAAAAAATAAAAATGGGAAAATCAATCTTAAGAAGATCTAACGACAAATTCAAATCAATTTTCAAAATTCCTATGTTGCGTGTGTGATAGACAGAGACAGATCATGGATTACAATCCCCTTAAGTGTATTAAATTCAATGTCAGTTGTGTGTGTATTTGTGAATTGTAATATTATTAATTATGTCTTATAGTTAAATTATATTTTTTTGAAATATATGTAGGTATTATAATATAATAATTACCTGTGTATTTTAATGTACATCATGAAGTTTTAATAGATTTAGAATTAAGATTATTTTATTACTGCTGAATTCCACTATTGCATCTTCTTAGGCCTGTTTCTTACATTCTTTTCAATTTACATTGCTTAAGTTCATTTATACTGGACTGGTGAAGATGCATTTGACTTAAAATAATGTAAATTAAAAACCGCTTGACTGAAACTGGTCTTTTATTATTTTTATATTATTGATTTACTAAAGTAATACTTAATGTTGGTTTGTCTTTAATTCAATGCTTTTTAAATATGCTTAAAATTAAACACCTAAGTTATTAAAGTTATGTTTATTAACTCTATATTAAAAGTTCAATATTAAATCTAAACTTTTTATCAAGTAATTTTTGTTATGCTATTAAATCTTAAACTCTTACTTATATTGTTATTACAAATTACACCCTATAATGTTGGATCAGTAACTTATTAACTCTTAAACCATTTTGTATTATTTTAGTAAAAGTACAGGATTGTGCAAGTTCAATAATGCATTTTAACTATTTTAATAGGTTTCAACGTAGCTCACAGGCGAAGGAAGCAAGGCAAAGTTGGTTACCAACATAGATTAGGCAAGGAGGACGCTATGAAGTGGTTCCAAACTAAAGTAAGTATCTGCTTCCTTTTTTATAACTTTTTGCCCTTGTTTAATTATTATATTTATTTTTAGTATGACGGTATCATTTTAGCTGGAAAGAAGAACTAATATTAATTGCCTTGGTAATCAATGCAAAACTCAAAAATATACATATGTGTTGTTTTTCCAAACAAACTATCTTGTTTTATTTTGACCTATTTCTTTTCCTTTGACATCATTTAATTTTAAATTGTTTTACGACTTTGGTAAAGGTAATTTTTCCATCTTAAAAGAGTAGGAGATTTACTGAGTATGTAATACCTTATAAAAATCTACTGTATTTAAATAATTAAATCATTTAATTTACAATTGTTTTTTTCCTTTGACCAAATGTTTAATCTATATCTGGTTTCTTAATAAAAGGTTAATTAATTTTCTATACTTGATTGATATATTTTAAAGTACTGATATTAATTTAATTTTAGATTTTCAGATAAATTAGGTTATTCAAACTTTCATTCCAAGTCATTGTGTTTTGGCAATATTTTTATGATTAAAAAAATAATATTTATTCATCATGAACAATAGATATCTTGACTCTTGTAGGAATTAATATTACATTACACTATAAGTGGTTGTAGTACATTTTAAGTACTTATTACGCTCTAACTTTTGAATTGCTTGAATATTGTAGTTTTAGAAATCTAATAATAATTAAACTAATGGTTAAAATATTTGTTCTATAAACAATAACCCCTGTAGTTAAAAAATAAAATTTTCATGGTATTCAAATTTAAGGTGGGTATTTATGTCAAATTTTAGACATTATAATGTTGAAAATTACTATACTAAAATTAGAGCTATTTACTAAAGTAATAGATTTTATATCTTAGTTATTATGAAAAATACTTTTAATTTAGAATAGAAAACATTTTTTAAAAAATAATAATCTTATTTGTGATATTTATTTACCAACTACATTTATTGCACTAAAATAACATATTAACTGGTTACAATTAAGATAACAAAACGGCTTAAATAATAAAATTATCTGTAACCACTAGACACAGTAGACTAATAAACATTTTTTGAAGCCTTAAAATAAAAAGTATTGATAAAGTTGGATTTTTGACTTGCCCAAGTATCATCTACGATCACTTCCCTTTCAGGAAAGTTGCTGTTTAAGAAAATGAAGCATTTTTACTGCCCCAAGACGCAAAATAATTAAAAAAAAAAGGCTTTAATCAAAATATGTTCTGTTCAATTCAATTATTAGTTATCATTGTTTACTGTTCGTAGAATCCTAGATAAGAACTAAGAAGTGTACGTCAATGATAAATGTATTATCTATGACAAAGGATCCCAAACTGTGGGTCGCGCTACATTTTTTAATCTTCTATTATTCTATTACTTTTCATTAATGTTCAGTTATACTATTTTTTTTTATTGTATTGTTGTAAGCAACTGATTAATTAAATATAAATTCATTCATTGATATTGTGGGTGGATAAAGTTTAAAAATTTCTAAAATGTTTGGGAACTTCTGATCTTACATCGCATCACGATTAAAGATAACCTGTATCAAACAATGTGTTAAAACTGAATTCTGTGGAGGCTTTGTTTTTTGTTCGTTAGTGGACATACGTAGGTACAGTGTTTTATTGTACCTATTCAACCTACTTATTAGTAATTATCATACTTCAGCAGTATAGTATTTCCTATTGGCCATTATAAAACGCATTTAAAGTTCAAATGTCATTGGTGTTTACTTTTTTTTATGTTTTATTACATAACATAAAATAACTTGGTATAATAACAAAGTTACAATTTAATTTTCTTATAGTATATATAAATAATACATCTTGAAGCTGATCAAGTTAGGTTCTAAGCTACCTACATTACCGCCATGTCAAAACCGAAGGTATTTGTTGCAATGAAAGGTGTCCCAGAAGTTGCTATTAATTTACTTCGTAAACGGTAATTATTAATTAACTAGAGTGTGAACTCTTGGATTTTTACTTTTTGTTATTTTGTGTGGTTTTTACTAGATTTGAAGTTGAAATATGTGATTCTCTCATAGCTACGAAAGAAGAGATTTTGAAAAAAATACCTGGATTCTTTGGAATATTCTGCTGTCCATCAATCCCGATTAATGAAGAAGTTATGAAAGTTGCAGGTAAATAGAGCTTTCTGTATAAAAGTTCTGTACTTGTAATACATGTTTTTAATACCATTTTTCCTATTCGTTTGACTTTGATATGTTATAAAAAATCTGGTTATATTGAAATTATTATATAGTTTAGCCATAACTAGTAAGTTTAACATACAAAATATATTTATAAACAACGAACAATGCAATAACCGTTATACATTAATATGTTTGTTTATAATTAGAGACCGGAATTATATGCACTAAAAATGTAATATATATATAATGCAAATATGCAACGCAAAGGGTTAAAATATGCATTATAAATTTATATTACTTTATACCTATATATAATCAACAAAATATTTAAATATATAAATGACATCATTATAATATGTTTTTTAAAATAATTTGAAGAAATAAAACATAATAAAATTATATAGAATTATTAGGCCTTTCAACATCTAAAAAGTTAATAAACAAAATATTTAATTTAAAAAAACACCATTATTTTTATAACAAATAATTACAATATACTTTTCCATATTTTGAGGGGTCATATTTATTTATTTTTCAGTTAATATCATTTTATATGTACTAAAGGATCATTCAACGTCCACAGAAATAATAGACATACATTTCATTATTAGTTTTAGAATGAACTCATCATTGGTGTAAAATTTGGGGGTAAGACCCTTTCTTCTCTTCCAGATAAAATACCTGATATCTGCTTCAACATTTTAAATTCATAATTTTCATGTAGTAAATCCAAAACTTTTTCTTTTATAATTTTTCTATTATTTCCAGATACCATTTCCATATTCAATATAATTTCATCAACAATTTTTGTTGCATCAAACAAAGATAAATTAGATGATTCTAAGTTTGATTATTTACTAAGACTGAAAAAATATGCACATTATATTATGAATTTACGAAAATATATGCCCCAACCCTCCAGATATGCAATTATATGCAAGATTAAATTTGATTTATGGAATCAGTTAGGTCTGAATCGCGGATATTTCAAACCCTCGTATAAGTGCATACACTCAGTATGAATATGCAATTGCATAAAATTCCGGTCTCTATTTATAATACATACATTTAATATGTTAAATTTCTTATAAAATAATGTACTTATACGTACGGTAATAATTATCAGACGCCCAGTTAGCAAAAAACTAAAAAAAAAAATAATAATCTTATTATGTTTGTAGGACCAAGTCTAAAAGTTATTGGTACCATGTCAGTTGGATACGATCATGTAAATTTGCATGCAATGAAAAATAATGGTATTCGCTTGGGATATACACCAGACATTTTAACAGAAACAGTAGCAGAAACAACTGTTGGATTGTTGATATCTACAACAAGACGATTTTTTGAAGCAAACCATGCTGTGAAAACGTAATTTAATTAATAATTTATAATAAATTCAGGGTTCTCATTCTAATTTAAAAAAATTTTTAGAGGTGGATGGAAAGATTGGACACCTACTTGGATGTGTGGTAGAGGTATTAAAAACTCTGTAGTTGGTATTATTGGCTGTGGAAATATAGGAACATCGATAGCAAAAAAGTTAAACACGTTTGAAATATCACAATTGTTGTACACTAGTAGAAGAGAAAAAACTGTTAGTAAGTATTTTTAATATCTTGTAATTATTGAAGAGAATAAAATTAATAGAATTATTTTTACAGTAAAAGCCCTTGGTGGAAAATTGGTTACAGTTGATGAGCTTGTTGAAAAAAGTGATTTCATAATACTAGCTATAGCTTTGAATGAGGACACAAAATTTATAATAAATAAAGAACGTCTTGCTAAAATGAAATCTCATGCTGTACTAGTGAATATTGGTCGTGGAGGTCAGTTATGTTCTATGTGTATTTACATCAGATTTTTCAATTATGAATTATAAATCATTTTTTGATTCACTAGGGCTAATCGACCAAGATGAATTGATTAAAGCATTACAAGAAAAGAGGATTGGAGGAGCAGGCCTTGATGTAATGACACCTGAACCATTACCACTTGATAATCCTTTGATGAAGATGGACAATGTTGGTTAGTATAATAATATTTCATTTGGTTGTATGAGTTTTATAATATATATTAAATTATTATGAATGTTTTATGGTTTTAGTGTTATTACCTCACATCGGAAGTGCTTCCATTGAAACTCGGATAGATATGGCCTTAATCACTGCTAATAATATCATTGCTGTATTGGATAATACATCTATGCCAAATGAAGTTCAGTGTTAGTTTATAAATTGTTTAAACATATTGTACAATTATAAATGGATACCATATAATGGTACCACTAACAATATTTTTTGATTTGTTGTTATATATTTACATGTTGAAAAATTGCTTGAATTAAAATCCAAATTTTTATTTTATTGAATTCTATTTTTTATAGTTTTATTCGTTATATTAATAAAATTTCATTAAATTATAAAAAAAAAGTAATAACAATAATACTGTTTTTATATATATTATAATTTATCAATTTAAACTAAAATTAATTATCTCTTAAGTTGGTACCGAGGTCCACATATTTTTCTGCAAAAATGTCATCTTTGCTTTATTATGTTAATTCACTTTCATATCAAATTACTAATGAAGATGGTTTACAATTCAATTTTAAAATACAAAATAATTTTGGTGTCATTTAATTGGTTGAAAGCACTATAGTAAAAGAAATAATATTAATTTATAATTGAGGTTGAAACTGAACCAAAGATAACAATCAAAACCATTACTTAAGTTTAGTATTGGAACCTGTAAATTATAAAACTACTTTTCTGTTCCGAGATAAAATAATGTTCATAGAAGGCTCTTAGTACTTAGTAATTAGTCCAAGTGATCAAGTATAACTATCTTAATTTTCTACTAGAAATATTTATTAATTTTCTGAAACTAAACTGGATTACATTTTCTGATATTTTTATTAAGTAAAGTATCATTCAATCATTTTGTTTTTTTTTTTTAAAGAAATGATACTAAAATATTTAAAAGGTCCCTGATTCATAGATATAATTGGACAACAGTATTATATTATAAAAGGTCAATTTGTATTTTCTTAACACAAAATAACTATAATCAAGATACTTCAAATCTTAAAAAGTTTATGTCTTTCTCACCTTCCTCTGTAATATTATTCAAGTCCCTTATGATTTTATATTTTAACAAATTATTAAAGATAATATAGTACATGAACCGACTATATTATTGCTTTACCTTTCATTTATTAAAGTGTATACAGTGTGTAATCTCTAACTAAGAACACTCAATATCTTTATGTAGATTCATGTAATTTTAAATTGGTTTTTTTTAGTTGGCTGTTAAAATATTGATATGACACATATTTATGGTTTATAATTTTTTTTCCTGTTAGACTAGCGCATGCACAATACAGCTTTTTAAATGGCAACTTCTACTTTTGACCACAGATATTTTTTCACTTAATTTTTAATGAATCATGGTAGTAGGTATAACCAACTTTCTAAGTCCAAAATTGACCAAGTTACGGCAGTTCAATAAAACAACGGCAAAATGTAAGCTATTTTCAGTTTTTTAACTGTATAATTTTGAAAAATATTATTCTAAAATGGGTTAGGGCTATAGGCTTGACATTTTCTCTCCTATTTATTAAGGTGATATTTACAAGTTATTATAATTTCAACTGTGTTCATTTTCAGTTTAATTTATGCCAGAATATTATAACTTATAGCAGAAAAACATAAATATGTTATTTATTTCATCACATTTAATGGAACTATTAGAGTTTATTAATATTTAATTCTGATTGAAGTTATAAGTTTATTTAGTTATTTATTCATTTAACATATAAATTGTACTAATTGTTCGCCTTGAGTAAAACATGATTCAGCATACCACATAAATTCTTTATTTGTTGCAGCTATAATGACATAACATGTTCATCAGTGAGTTGATTGCATGCTGTTATTTTTTTTATCTTTTAAATGTTGAGGATTTATAGGTGGGTCAGCATACACAATTGTCTTTAAGTGACCTCATAAAAAAAAAATCTAGTTGCCTAAGATCAGGTGATTGTGGTGGCCACTCATGAGATGGAACACTGTCGTGTTGAAAAATAATATTTTGTTTTTAGATCTAAAGGAATATCATCAAGCATCTTAGGTTGTTAACCAGCTATTTGGTGTTAATATTCAAGATTAACTTTGATCTACATAGAAATTAAATTGTTAATTTATCGGTGTTACTAAGTACTAACTATAAAATAATATTACATTAATTAACGTTTTATTTTCGTAATATTGTATTATACGAAAGACGAAAATAGTTATTGGACTATCACTATACCTACTAATAATTAGACGGGCATTTAAATTGTTTATTAGTTATTAATTTCTTTCCATAAAATATACAATCAACTTGGAAAATAATGAATTTTGATTTATTCAACACATTTGTATTCATATTATCGACATATCGTATTGTGTTTAATGTTTATTACGAAAAAAAGGACTAATATGACTGATGAACATTTTGAATAGGTTAATACTTTTTGTTCATAAAATGTAACAAACAATTTTTTTAAATAAAATATAAAAAGTTATAGATTTTTTTTTATTAATTTTGTAATTGAAGATTATTTCAAATACTTTATGGAAAGTATTTGAGTAATACTCAAATACATTAAATGTATACAAATTTTGTATTAAAAGTATTTGCATGGTGGTATTTTAAATAATTTTTAAAAGTATTTTTTACAACACTGTATATACATTATACTCATATATATATTTATATTTATTTTTTGTTTCATAAAACATGAACTTAGTGTACCTATCATGTTTTTTTTTTGATGATTTAAAAATTGAACTTCTTTTAGTATCATTGATAATATTATAATGGAATCTCATTTCTTTCTCAAACTATTAAACGTATACAATGTATAAGTACCTATATTCTTACACTCTACAGAATATATAACAAATAAAAAAAAATAAATAGTTATCAGAATTTGTTTTCGAGTTCATTGCTTGTTTAATTATAAAACTAAGTGTGGCTAACACAACACAGGGAATTCAATTCAATTTACCAGTATTTTATTATTGAAGCTTAATTATATAGGTAGGCGGTATGGCAATAAATTATACGGTAAGTGGTTAATTTTATGACTATAGACAATAGTTAATTTTCATATTGATTTTTTTTCAAAAGTATTACTATTGAGTATTGCCCGAGTATTGGGTAACTTATTTCAATAAAACCACCAATAAAAATATCAAACATACTTACATATCTACTTATAACATAGGTATCTTTTTTTTTTTTTTTGTGACCGGCGATAATGTTCATAATGAACACACGCTCTCGCGATCACTTCGTTATCTGCATTTTAAATATGCAAATTATTGTGATATCGGTTATTTCGTTTTCAACGTTAATTATATTATGGTTCGTTCCGCTAAAAGTTTGCCTCGTACGCCTGCGTCATCTAAATGAATATTATCTAACTCTTCAAATTCTCCTCTTCATGAGGAGAAAAAGACTAAAACTTATACCTATCTCATCTAATCGCTTCGCTGTTATATTTTCAATTGACACTTGTGATGACACCGTATTTGTCTCGGCTCCAGTGGCGGCGTGAATAGCTAATTTATGAGGCGGCCGCCTTGTGCAAAAATAGGGGTAGGTATCCCAATGAGCAATGACTCCAGCAAGGTGGATATATATCCATCTTGGACTCCAGGACTTAGACAGCTAGACTAATATTTATAATTTATACTCACATAGTCACATATGACATGCCTACAAAGTAAATATTAGGTACCCTACGTTACAGAAATTGGTGGGTGGGTACTTATTTAAGGGGTAGTTGCTTGATAGGAAAAACATTTCACGCTGCCACTGCTCGGCTCCGTCCACTCGTGATGTCAACGTCGAAATGTCAACTCTTTGATCATTCCACGGCCCGTGCTGAGCTACACATATCGCCTATCTATATCAGCAACATTGTTAACTTCTCCGCACTCAAGGATGCTTTAATTAAAATCACCGACTCCAACCAGTAGCGGCTCTAGGTTTTGATTCTGGGGGGGGGGGGAGGCATAAACTACAAAATAGTACACGAGTCAATAATTGTATATAATATTATATTAAATTCCCGTTTTTTTTTTTTAGAGTTTGGAGTTTAGGGGGGGGCATGACCCCCTAGCCCCCCCTAAAGCCGCCACTAACTCCAACGGGTTTGCAAGTCTACTCCTTCACATCTTATTGTCCAACCTAGTAGTCTTGATAATTTCAATGCTATAACTCAATATTTGATGGATATTAAATCATAATCGTCACAAAATCAAGCCTTCATATTCTCACAATAATGCCTCACAGACTAAAAATTAATATCCGAGTCCCTCCCAAACAAACCTTTCCAATCTATCCCGTCATATGCTTCTGTTACTGCTGGTACTAATCCAAACATAAATCCCAAATTTAGCTCTCTCAAAATTTCTTTTCGATTTAACCTCTATTATAAACTCATTCCTTTCTGCCATAGCCATATTAATAAACAAATAATTAAGGCATTAACTGTAATACTGTATATTATTATTTTTGTTATTTTGTACATTGATTGTGTTTCAATTGATTATCTGATATATTTTATCATTTTTATCACTATGTTTAATTACTTCACCTATTGGTTACAGTGTCTAAATCTAGGTAGTTATTAACTGTGTACATTTATCATAGTAATTGTAGAACTGTAATAGTTTATTACTATAGAAATTCTAAATAAAGATTAAAAAAAAAAAAAAAAAACATATATTTTAAGTATGGTGTAATCAAGTTTGTTAAGGTACTTGTACTATGCAATACACTTGAGTAGGTAGTTGTGTACCTAACACACAGAGGATTCAGTCGCATTCCACAATGTTGAAACCAAAAGTTTTCGTTTCAATGAAATCCGTCCCAGCAGATGCAATTGACTTGCTCCGTACACGGTTTGTAGCTATATATATATATATATAGACGATGTTCTACAATTTGTGTTAATAATTTATTAACTTATTATGCATGTGAATTAGATTCGAAGTTGAAATATGCAGTACTACGCTTGCCTCTCACGAAGAAATTTTACAAAAAATACCAGGAAGCTTTGCATTATTTTGTAGTTCAATAACCAAGATAGATCAAGAAATTATAAAAACTGCAGGTAAAAACGCATGCGACTGACATTAACAAATTACATATGGACATCAGATTTGATTGTTCGCATGAAACTACAACATGCAACCAAAAAATAAAATGTTGTTAATGGTAAATACCATTTTACTTGTATGTGGATTTACGCTGTAGGTCCAAGTCTAAAAGTTATCGGAACCATGTCTGCCGGATACGAACACATCGATTTGACTGCGCTAAAAAATTACGGTATACGTTTGGGAAACACACCAAACATTTCAACTGAAGCAGTTGCAGAAACAACTATTGGATTGATGATATCAACAGCAAGACGATATTTCGAAGCGAACCATGCCATGAAAACGTAATTCATATTCGAAAAATCACGAGTTGCTTCGTACATATTATATTATATAGCTACAATTTTTTATGTATTTTTTAGAGGAAGATGGATAGATTGGACACCTACCTGGAAGTGCAGTAAAGGTATTAAAAACTCTGTAGTTGGTATTATTGGTTGCGGCAATATAGGAATATCGGTTGCAAAAAAATTAAGCACATTCGAAATATCACAATTGCTGTACACTAGTAGAAGCGAAAAACCTGACGGTAAAACATTTTCAATAGTAATCATATTGAAGTGAATAAAATCTATAAAATAACTTTTATATAAATCGTAGTAAAAGCCCTCGGCGGGAAATTGGTTACAGTCGATGAGCTTGTCGAAAAGAGTGATTTCATAATACTAGCTATTACTTTAAATGAGGACACGAAGTTTATAATAAATAAAGAACGTCTCGGTAAAATGAAATCTGATGCGGTGTTGGTGAACGTTGGTCGTGGAGGTCAGTTAATACAGTTAAATTTTAAGTATACATATTTACATGAGGTTATACTATAATTAAATTGTAAACTATTGTTTCGTTTCAACAGAGTTAATCGACCAAGATGAACTGATAAAAGTATTACAAGAAAAAAAGATCAGAGGAGCTGGCCTTGACGTAACGACTCCTGAACCGTTACCAGTGGATAATCCTTTGATGAATTTGGACAATGTTGGTGAGTAAAACAATAAATATTTGGTCGTACGACTTGAATTATAATTATTAACTCAATCCATGTGTATATGTTTATAGTGTTATTACCACACATTGCGACCGCCTGTATGGAAACGGCGAAGGAAATGGCGTTAATCACGGCAAAAAATATTATTACTGTATTGGACAATAAACCTATGATAAATGAAGTAATATTCTAGTTTTCAATCTATTGGTTAATAATAAATTAATGGGGGTATTGTCTCTTCACAGATGTTGAATTAAGATACTTGTGCATTTTAGTAATAAATATGTTCTATTTATTATTATTTTTTTTTTTATATATATGACTACTTAATGTAAATAAAAATTAATTATTTACTTTCTATTATTAAATTATGTTAGCCAATATATCCCAAACTGAAATCGCGACTGTATTCATATTGAAATTATATTCATACAATAATAATTTACAAAAACATGTTCCTCTTCCAGATGACTGTAATAATAGGAACATTCAACTATTCCAACCAGAAAAATAGTTATATTTTAAAATATTATTACATATTATAAGAATTTTTGTTCTTGTGATTTAGATTCTGAACGGATTGATGAATGTATTGATTTTACAATGATGTGTCATGTGTGTTTATATTTTAGATTCTGAACGGAGTGATGGAATCTATTGATTTTACAATGATGTGTGTTTTATTTTTATTTTTTTTTTGTGTCTGACGACAACTTTTTTTCAGTAAAAATGCTTCGATTTGCTTAAACAGCAACTTTTCTGAAAGGAAAGTGAATGTAGATGGTACTTGGGTAAGTCAAATAAATCCAACTTTTTTAATACTTTTTGAAAAAATCGAAAAAAACGATAAAAAAATTACGAAAAAACGGGAAATTTTACGCAAAATCACGTTTTTACAAACTACATTTTTTTAAAATGCTCTAACTCAA